>JAJJWW010014315.1:0-81228 GCA_023531295.1 Papaver armeniacum | reverse complement strand
AGTTCGTTTTTTCAATTCAACTTAATCGAAGTTTTTGCATCATATTACGAAGATCTATTGATTTTGAATCGCCGAGATTCATTGAATTTGAAGATCTACTTCGGTGAAGCTTGATTAAATTCTTTGGATTTTGATTGAATCATCGATTGCGGACATACTTCTGAAGCTTGATTTCTTCTCCGTTCACTTTTCTGACTTGAATCGTTAATTGATTTTGATTGAATCATCGATTGCGGATATTCTCACGAAGCTTGATTTACTTAAAATTCAATCTCGTTACTGAGTTAGATTTACCTTTTAGCTATAATCTTTGATTTGTTTTAACATATTGTTTACTTTTTTATCCCAATAATGTAATGTACAATTTGTTTGATACAACAATGTAGTTGATTTTTAGCAAATTGTATTTCTTACGTAATATTATGCCTTGAAGATTAGAGCAACAATACGGTTTGATTATTGTTGTAATTTCATTGTTACTGGTAGAATTACAACAATATAGTTTGATTATTGTGTTTTTCATATGTATTGTTGGTGGTTTTGTTTTTTTTTTTGATACAACAATGTAGTTGTTGAACTTATTCTGATACAACAATTCGATTTTGATGTGTATGTTTTATCTTTTTCCACCTGCCTCGCCATGAATATACTTCTCACGAGGGCGGCCAGGAGTGATTTGCGTCATGACGAGAGTTTAAGCTACATGACATGTTGAATCACATATTGTATCTCAGGACATGCCCAACAATGTAGTAGTTCAACCTGATTGCCTTATGTTAGTGAATACAAGCAATGTAGCTTGTCAATCCGTTTATTGCTGGGGATCATAGTACCACCAAAAGAAATCTCGGGACATGATGTAGGTTACATTTGAATGTCAATGTCTTGTAAACACATATTGAATCTCGGAACAACTTGTCCAAGTTGCTTTCAATCTCGAAAACAACCTTGTTGTAGTTGGTTGTAGTTTTGGAAACAACTTTGGTTTGTTTCTTTCATTTATATAGAATCTCGGGACAAATTGTCCAAGTTTTTTCCAGTTATGAAAACAACTTGTGGTAGTTGCTTCTAGTTGTGGAAACAACTTGGGTTGGTTGCTTTCAATACTTTCTATAAACAACTTTGTAGTAGTTGCTTCTAGTTGTGGAAACAACTTGGGTTGGTTGCTTTCAATACTTTCTATAAACAACTTTTGTGGTAGTTGCTTCTAGTTATGAAACAAATTGGGTTGGTTGCTTTCAATACTTTCTATAAACAACTTTGTGGTAGTTGCTTATACAGTTTTGGAAACAACTTTGGTTATACTTTCATAAACAACTTTGTGGTAGTTGCTTCTAGTTTTGGAAACAACTTTGGTTTGTTGCGTTCAACTTGTATCTTATTATCCTTTTCAATTTACGATTTTCTTCTTTTGCAAGGTAAATATGGTTGTCGTGAGAGATCAACTTTGCAACTTAAGTATCTCTCATGTTATCTATGAATCAACTACCTTCAAGGAGATGCAAAGTCTTGTGTTGCGTTCTTGGAGTATTCTTTCTCAAGTCCCTTATGTGATTCTTTCGATGTTAATGGTGTACTTCAAATCGTTCGATCGATTTAGATTTGAATTTTCTTGTTATATCTTTTGCCAAGCTAAGGGAATACAAGTTTTGAAGCTCGAGTGTTCAATTCAGAAACTTCTTCTTCTTCTTCATGTGTTGCTTGTTTTTCGGCTTCTTCAAGTTGTGTTTCAACTGAAGGTTTGGCTTTTGTTGAAGACACGATGATGATGTTTCAATGAATCAATTATCCACAAGAGAACCAAAAAATGTGATGCTTGAAGCCGAATTCTTCCTGTTGGTCGAGATGTTTGAGGGAGGGAAAGATGAAGTTGTCGATGTCTTGTTGAAGTATCAAGTGGAGAGTGGGTACAAAGTCAAGCACGAGAAGACCGATCGGAAGCGTTATACGAGTTCATTGCCTTTTCAAAGAAGAAAAAGGATGTAAGTGGAGGTTCCACTCTTCTTTGGCATTCAAAGGCGGCCATGCTTTTAAGTGCAAGACTTTTATATCGGAGCATTCTTGTGGTTTGGCTTGCTCTGATCCTTCAAAGCTTCGAATGACGAAGACTTTTATAAAGAACATTATAAAAGACGATATTAGAGTTTCGTGTGAGAAAACAGTAGCGGACATTCAAGATTTGTTTTTCGAGGGTATCAAGTTGACCTCACCTACCATCAAGCATATCGTGGACTGGAAATTTTGCAAAGAATGTATTTGGGGAGATGATATCAAGTCGTAATGCGATTTCTTGTGGTATGAAGAAGCGGTCAAACGTTATAATCCTGAAGCGTCATCAACTTTGAGTTTAATCGTGAAAACCGTGATTTGAGAGGTTTTTCATTTCTTTCTGAGCTTGCATCACGAGGGTTCAACAAGTATTGCCGTCTATCTTTGATAATAGATGCTACATTTCTTCTCGAAAGTTCGGGGGTGGTCTTATGGTAGCTTGTGGGAAAACCGAAACCAAGGTATTATGCATCTTCTTTACTATTTTATTTTTATTTTTGTGTTGTTTTTATGACAAACCTTTTGGGTAGAAAAGTTTTGTAGCCAATTGTATGTAATTGCACAACCTCAACAAACCTTTTAGGTTTAGATTTTTGTGAACAAACTCACAACTTGTGAACAACCTCAACAAGAATGAAAACAACTAGCACAAGTTGCCTCCAAAAATAGAACCAACTTGTGCTAGTTGTTATCATTCTTGTAGTTTGGCTTTTATTTTTTTTGGAGGCAACTTGTTCCAGTTGCTTCCATATTCTGAACAACCTTTTCTAGTTGATTCCATTCTTTTGGAGACAACTTGCGTGGTTTCTTCCACCGTGTAATTCTAAACATTCTACTCATTTTTGTGTTAATTTTTTTTTTTTTTTATTTTACGAGAGATATTTCCCGAGTTGCCTTTGGGATTGTTTTAAGCGAAAATAGTGATAATTGGCGTTGGTTTGAAAATTTCAAAGGGAATTATCGATCTTGATCGTCCATTGACCATTATATCGATCGTGGGCTGGACTTTTGAACAACATTCTGAAATCTTTCCGAATGCTTTTCACTCGTATTGCTCGTACCATATGAAAGGAAATATTCAGTTGTCAAAGGCAAGAGTAGATAGACTGCTATTAAGTTGTTTGAGCAATACTACGATCTTGTCACCAAGGAGAAATTTACAAGGCGTTTCAAGCATGGTCAATCAAGATGTTCTCTGTTATTGAGTGGATGAACAAGATCCCATGAAGAATTGGGTCAACTCATGAGTTTCACAGGGAAAGGTATGGAGAACTAACATCCAATATAGTTGAAAGCTTTAACGGCTTGATTAGGCACGAAAAGCGGTCGAAAGCCATCGAGTTGATTGAATGTATTCGTGCTCGGACAATGGAGACAATGTGGAAGAGGAAGGTTGAAGCTAGCGGTGGACTACAAGACTTACCCCTAAGATGCAAGCACGGTTAGACAAGAGGATAACCGATCGTCGTAGATACAAGGTGCGTAGAGCTAGTGAAAAGGTATTTGAGATAATAACTAGTCTGCGAAGCATCTTTATTGACTTGGACTCATGAGACTGTACTTGTCACAGTGGCAAAAACACGGCTTCCCCTGCGGTCATTCGGTGAAAGCTATGGTGCAGATTGGCGAGGAGGAGGTGTACAAGCACATCTCACCTTACTACACCACGGGTTGCTCACAGGTTTGTACTCAAAACTGTCTATCCCATCCACCGATGGTGACAAACTGATGAGATTTCTCGTACCAAATACGTCATGCCTCCTGTTGGACCACAAGTTGGAAGGCCAAACTCGTTAAACGCAGCGATTCTGAAGTGAGAAAATATGCAAGAAGAGAAGGTGTGGTCATTTGTGGAATGCTTGTATACCATAATCGTAGAACATGCCGTAGTGCTCCATTGGCCCTCGCCACCGGTATTCAAGAATCGGTCCTAGGATTGGAAGGTTCTACGGGATGATGTTCTATGAAATCTCTAAACTGCATTTGTTTGATTTGTTTTATGTTTTTCGAACCTTTTCTTTCATGCTTTTACTGAACTTTGTGATTCATGTTTATGTGAACTTGGTTTGTCTTTAATCGTCTTTACCGGTACAACTTTTATCCCGCATTTGTTATGAAATCGGTTATTGTTCTTTAGTTTGTTGCGGGTCTCCGTAATTTTTTATTTTTTTTTCATGGAAATTTTGTTGGTTATGGTTACATATTTGAAGGCAAGTTGTTCTAGTTTAAGGCAACTTTTACTAGTTGCTTCCTTTTTATGGAGACAATTTGTTGGTACTTGCTTCCATGTTCTAACAACTTGTGCAAGTTGCTTCCACATATGGAGACATCTTTTTGCTAGTTTCTTTTCATGTGCTTACTTGAACTTTTGTGATTCATGCTTATATGAACTTTTTCGATTGTTATGAAATGATTTTGGTCTCAGTAATATTTTTTTGCTTTGTTGGTTATGCCCATGATTCTACATGTTGCTTCCACTTTATGGAGACAACTTGTTATTAGTTGCTTCCATTAGGGAACAACTTCTGCAAGTTGTCTCTCTGTATTTTTTACCTATGCAAACCTGTAACCATATAGAAACATTGCAACACTGAAAATAATCAAGAATGGAAGAGTTTACAAATGATTTTTTGGTCTGTGATATTTATTTGTTTTGTTGGTTATTTTCTCAGATTCTGCAAGTTGCTTCCATTTTAAGGAGACAACTCGTTCTAGTTGCTTCCATTTCTGGGAACAACTTCTGCAAGTTGCTTCCATTTTATGGAGATAACTTGTTCTATATGCTTGCAGTTTTGCATAGGTAAACCTGCAAGCATATAGAAACATTGCAACACTGAAAATGGGAAATAATCAAACCATTCAAACTTTAATTAGACAATATTTACTAGATAATACTAACAAATTAGATAATACCAACATAATGTTAACAACCAATAGTAATCGTAGTTCAATCGAAAATACTAGATAATACTAACAAATTAGATAATACTAACAAATGTAGTTCAATCGGATAATTCCGAGTAATACTAACAAGTTGTCTGTCATTTAGTATTCTCTGGGGAATATATCACAATCGACTTGAATTTGTGCCTTCCCTTCTTCCATTCATCGATTGTTGCCGATATACGGAACGCCATCTTGATCCTTTTTTTGTTAAAGTGGCCAATATATTGATTCTTTTTCCTCCCTGCCTAATCACCGAATTCTTGGTATTTCACCAACATCTTCATAAAAACACAAATAAATCTTGCACAATCGGGGTGTTCTTCTTTGTTGAAGCACTTTAGGATCCTTCAATGTGTGAACAATTTCATTACCACCTTTGTCTCGATGTCCAATCTCATTTAGAACTTTGCTCGGTGGCTTTGTAAGTGTATGCAGTGACGACAACAATGGACTTTGTTTCATAGAGTTGCATATCTTCGAGACTCCTTCATGTAATACCAAAGAACACCCGGTGGGAGTTCATGCACAGTGGAAACATCGGCATTTTGTTCTTGGCATCCAACTTGTAATTAGCCCTCATAATCTGCTACATAACTTGTTTCTATTGCATTCTCGTCTCCATTGTCCATGTATATTTGCACGTATCTACTGCATCATTGAAAAAGTTTTTTTAAAAAGATACATACATTTATCGGATATTTTAACGTTTACAAAAAAGCTTTTACAAGTCAAAATAACATGCAATCTGTTAATACTAACTAGTGTGTAATTTATCAGATAAAAAAGTGACTTACCAAAAGATTGGTATTTAGTATTACATGCTTGCTGTATGGATTATCGTGAACGTTTTCCATCTTCGATTTCAGAATCTTTGGTGTAGAATTCTACGATGTCACTATCGATATAGAGATCATCCAATAGATTTTGGATGTCTTGTTTACGAATGTGATATTCATTATTCTACTTGAACAAGTCGTTTTTGCATAATCCAACAACACGATAAACATCATGTGATATTGCATTACTAGCATCAAACATCAATATTGCAAAATTGAAGGAATCTAGGGAAATAATACCCAAATTCAATAAAACTAGCGGTATATAAAGGCTTAGTGTTTTTTTACCCATCGTGGCATCCTCGCGAGAATTCTTGGAGTATTTTTTGTTGATCTTATTTGCAATCTCCCCAAAGCTTAAGACTTTCTGCAGGCTTGAGTGGTTTTGATTGAGGAGGTGTTGGATCGATGTACTCGATTGCTTCCAAGTCAATAACTGCACTGTCCTGTTGTTTCTTGTTCTTTTTTCGGTGTAAACCTGTTCCAGTGAATTCATCTCCTAATTTTTTCCTCTTCCTCTCCCTTGGATCGTTCTTGACTCTTTTAATAATAGAACCAACAGCAGCTTTCTCTTCAGCTTTCTCTTCAGTTTTCTCTTCAGTTTCTGATAAGTCACTATATTTGTCTGCTTTTGGTTCAATTATCTGAGAAGATGGGACTTGTGTTGCCGGAGAATCCAAATGCAAATCAAAAGTTGGACCTTCAAAGTATTGGTTTTGCCCACATGTTGGAGTGTGTTGAACAACAACCATTTCATCTGATTTTTTCTTTTCACCCTCATTCTCTTGTGCAGCATATGCTACTTGCCTGCAATTTGGATTAAAGGAAAAAATTCATTAAAAACATAGTACACTGAATACAAGGAGATGATACAACTTTAAGGAAGTTGCTTCCACGTATGGAGACAACCTGAAGCAAGTTGCTTCCTAAACATATGGAAACAACTTTAAGCAAGTTGCTTCCAAATTGAATAAGTTGCTTCCTAATCATATGGAGACAACTTGAAGCAAGTTGCTTCCTAAACATATGGAAACAACTTTAAGCAAGTTGCTTCAAATTGAATAAGTTGATCCCTAATCATATGGAGACAACTTGAAGCAAGTTGCTTCCTAAACATATGTTTATTTTGGAGTTGAATGAATCTACCTTTCGTTACATCTTCTTGATTATTTGGAGTTGTCATTTCTTTATCATCTCCAACCGGTTCCTCATCCATTTTAACCGCACTTGTTCTTTCAACTTGGTCTTCCTCCATTGCAATTGGACATGTATTTTCTTTATCCACTGTTGCAACTGGACATGTCTTTTCATTTGAGTTGTCTTGGTGCACATTCTTTGTTCTTGCTTGGTGCATCGAGAGTATGTTACTTCCTGCAAATTCATTAATAATTTCATTTAAAACACAGCAAACATTCTAATGCAAGTAGTTGAGGCAACTTGAGGAAGTTGATCTCACATTTTTGGACACAACCCCGGGAGCCGAGTTTCTTCCAATATTTTGATACAAATCGAAAGCAACTTCATGAAGTTGCTTCCATAAGTTAACATAACTTGATCAAGTTGCATTGCGAGAATAAACTTGGAAAATTCTAACAAGTTGCATTCAAGAATAATCTACTCTAACAAGTCTAAAGTAACATAAGACTAAAGTAAATGCATCTTACCTTCTGTTGCATGCTCTTTCTCAACTTGTGCAACTTGAGTCCTCTTTTCTCCTTCCTCTCTAACTGGTTCTTGCTCTATGTTAGCAAAATATTTTTTGTTATCTCATCTATATCCACATTCTGCATCAACTCATCCAAACTATCGGGCATGGCTACCTCAGTTGAATATTCTCTGTCAAATGTTGGCTTTACTGATTAGTGGTGTTCTTTGATTCAATGAATGAGGTGTCTTCACTCATGTGCATTGTCTGATCTGTGATGAGTGCCAAATAGTGCATATTTATACACCTTTTTATTGGCATTTTACTCATCTTTTGCGCTTAGAAATCAGATATTATCCCATATTCTGTGTTTTCCTTGTTTTTAAGAATAAATATTTGTATTAATTAATTTTGTGTTTTAGGTAATAAATAAAGCTCGGAGAAACTAAGGAGCCAAAGAGCGAAGAAATTGGAGTCGAGCATCTATGGAGCGGAAGCCAAAGCCCGCGCCGCAACAGTTGCAACCCAACAAGTAGCAACTCATCTACAAGACACGGGCTTGAGCTAGACCTAACCCGCGACCCGGATCCGAGCCCGTCCACTCCAAGCCGTTGAGATCTCTCTCAACCACATCCTACGGTCGCTACAACCTCTTCATCAACCCTCGATGCACTTGCTCAACACCAAAAGAGCCCAACTCCCCCTCAGCCGTTCAGATTTCCCTTAGCTCCATCCGACGCTCGCTGCACCGTTCCCATCAAACTTCGCTGCACCTGCTCAGCATCGAACTACCCACACCCCTACACCTCAGTCGACCAAACCATTTCCATTTCCCTATCCATTTCTCTTTCTTCTCCTCCCCCGACAGAGCAGAGCTCTGCTCCTCTGCAACTCCACCGTACCACCCTTCTTCCCCGACCAGTCGCTGCTCCCATCACCACCTCCATAGCCTGCCACCAACAACTACTGCATCAGCCGCACCTAGTTCTCCCTACCTCTTCCTTAGCTTCTTCCCAAGGAGCTGAGTGAGAGATAGAAAGATTAGGTTAGGGTTTCTCGAGCAGAGGAGCACACATCAACTCAGAGCCGAATTAATCAGAGGGAACATCGATTCAGAGTATGGGTGAGAGCATGGGTTTGATTTATCTATTTTATTCTCGATTTTGAAGAAATTAGGGTTAGGGTTTTATTCTTCTTTTGCATGTATAAATAGAGGAGGATGAACTGTGTTGTGGGTTACGCCTGGATTAGCCAGAGCAGTCACTGTAGTTTTAATTTTGTGTTTTGTGTTTTAATCATGTGCTAAGTTAATTTGATAGGGTGTTTGATGAAACCCCTAATCTTATGTTGAGTAAATCATGTTCAAAATATGTGTTCTTGCTGTGTTTAATTAGAGTAATTATGTGCTGCATGGATCAAATGAATTTGTGATGGTTTGTACTATAAAAAGACAGGCCATACTAGGAATGCATTAGTGATATCAGTTCAATTGCCTTAGGAAGAATTAGTTAGCTAACAATAGAATGATCCTGTGATAGAGTGTACTGTAAGAAGACACTCTATGCTAGGGGAGAATTAAGGAGTTAGTTAAGTAACTCATCATCTGAGACCTTCAAGGGAAGGTACAAGACACATTGAGATATTGTTTGGCTTAGCATAAGAATTAGAGGGCTGATTCGATCACCCTAGCACTCTAGAATCTGTTTACAAACTCTTGCGCATTCTTTTCCTTAGTTTAGAGTCACTCAACCTCAGTCGCTTCGACAAAACCTTATAATTTTGTGCTACATTCCTTAAAACTCAGTCGAGTAAGCCTTAGATTAACCAGAGCACCTCCTCGTCTCTGTGGACGACTCGTATTTGCCACTGTCTTCATTGAAGACACCGTGCACTTGCGGTATTTCCGTAGGCCATAAATTTATACACATCCTCGGGCCTACCAAGTTTTTGGCGCCGCTGCCGGGGACTTGGGTGTGCCCTGCTGATTTTTGTGCTTGTCTTTACTGAGTTCATATCCCCTTGTACATATTTGCTTTACATTATTGTTTTTCTTATTGTCGTAGTATAACTTAGTTTGAACTTTTGTAAGTTGCATCTGTAACTGGTAGTATTGCATCTGTAACTTAGCATTGTAAGTTTAATTATTTGCATTGTTCTCTTTAACCCTGTATTAGTGTAATATAGTTGTTCTCTCTTGTTTATATCTTCACCGTTTTTGCATCTTTAGCTGTTAGTTCTCTGTTCTTGCAAATTTCATGGCATTGTAGTGTAACTTAGTGTAATTTTCATTCTCACCTGCATTCTCACCTGCATTCTCAGGTAGTTATATAATGCAATGCAAGTGAATACTCCATCTGCATCTCATAAGCTTCATCTTTGCCTTGTAGCTCAGTGTTGACTGAAATTCTTGGTCCCCTGTCAGTCCAAGTTACTCTCAGTGCATGTGCCAGTATTGATATTCATAACCCTTGCTCCATCTGTGCATTCCTGGATACTAAATTTGTTTGTTGAGCAACAGGTGCTGGCTGTGTTACCTGTGCTGCTTTGCTGTGCAGCTGTGTAGTTGTGCTTACTGTGCTACCAAGCTGCCGAGCAACCCAAGGAACACAAGAAAAGCGCAGGCCTTGAGGTGAGTAACTATGCCAGGAATAGCTCTCAGATCCTCTATGCTTTCCTGTGCTGTTTAAACCTGCAAACAACAGAGCAGACCCTGAATATGCTGTAGAGTCCTAGCACTACCTTGTTGCCAACCTTTGCTACACCTGTGGAGCACTGAATGATTGCCCTGTGACCTGAATGCATGCTGCAAATACCTTGAACTGGCTCATTTACTCATTGCATATTGTTTAACCTTTGTGTTAAAAGCCAGACCCTCCTCACTTGCTAGCCCCTGAAGCTGCAAGTTTGAGCCAAGAGGGAACCATTAAGCAATTGAGCCAGCATCTGTGAGCTGTCTGTTGATTGCCCTTGCATCTGCCATTTGCATGAGCCCTGTTTGCCATTTGCCAGAACTTTAGTGAGCCATTTGCATGAACCCTGAAGCTGCAAGCTTGAGCTCCCTTGCTAGCCCCTTGAGCATGCTCTGTGAAAACTAGGGATAGCCAAACTTGTGCACCTGATAAACTAATCTACCTTGCAATGCCATCTGTGCTCAGCTCCAGCCCCTGCAGCTGTTGAGCTTGAGTGCAGCTTGGATAGCCAAGAGTGGCTGTAATCCCAAGTTGAAGTCAACTCAGAGAGTTGACACAACTCATTTGCCCTGTACCTTGAGTTTTTAGCCTCAACTGAAATCTGTACTTGTGTGAACTAGCTTGTGATAATTGTGCTAGACTCTGAATCTGTGAAACCCCTGTTGTGCTCAATCTCAGCCCCCTGAAGCTGTGGGTTTCAACCACAACTGAGGTTTCCAAGCTGTTGCACTTAGACTTGTGTGAGACATCTGCCCTGCTAGACCTATTGAGCCTATTGAATGCACACACCCTTGCATATCTGTTGGCCCAGGTTGAGATCAGCTAACCCTGTCAACTGATCCATGCTCATGCTCCTGTGACAACCTATTTTGCATACCTTGGCTTCAATGCATGATAACCTCAGCATGAGCATAGCCCATCCGCCCTGTAGTGTGTGAGCATATATCTGTGAGAGCTAGTGACCTGTGCAAACCTCCAGCCCCCTGAAGCTGTGAGGCTGTGTTGCGAATTGCTGGCCTGTGTTGTAAGTTGCTGGCCTGCACTTAGAGCTGCGACATAGAGTGCCTTTTGAGCATTACCCTGTAATTTCTGCTGTGCTGTGTCAACCCTGTGAGCCATCTGCCATGTACCATTTGCATAACTTGTAAAAGCTAGAACATCAACTGAGCCAGTTGACATCCTCTGTGGCATGTGAATCTGTTAGAAACTGCTGATATTCTGACTTGTTGATAACCTTGCTGAGCATGTTGTGAGTTTGTGCTAGACCTTGAATCTGTTCTTCTGCTGCAAACTCATGTGACCCAGTGAACACTGATATCCACAAGCATAACCCTGTGACATCTGAGTGATGATTTCTACATGCTTAAATTTTCATATCTTTGTATGCTCCTCTAGCCCAAATTGGTTGAATGTTGCTCTGCTTTGCTAATTGCCAGTAGTGCTTAACCCTGAATCATCCAACCCCTGGAAACTCTGAGATTTGTGCTTGGCTCTGTGACTTTTGAAACAAAACTGTGTTAGCTGAGATCTTTTCCCCCTGTGTGCTAGAAGCTGTTAGGTCATTTTGGTTGCCAAGCTGTGCTAAGATTTGCACTTAGGCCTGTGCAAATTGTTGTTTTTGTTTGTTGTGCTGTGTACACCCTAGGCTGTGCTGTGCACCATTTTTGCCTTGCTTTGCGCACAAGACCAGTGCATCACTCCAAGCTGTGCACTGGGTGAACACTCTACCTGCAAGCAAACTAAAGCCCACCCATTGGGCTCAACCTAAACTGTAACATCTGGGCTGCATAGGCTGAGCCCACATAAGCTTGTTCCAACTAGGCTTTGCAAGCCAACTGGGCTGCTAACTTGCCAGCCTAAACTGAGGCCCACATCTACTAGGCTTACCACAATCTGGGCTCTGCACCCAATTAAGACAAATTGAACCCACATCTGCTGGGCTGTTTACACACATCTGAGCCCGCAGTTTCACAAATCCTGGGTTTCATGCAGCAAATCAGCCCATTTAAACCAAACTTCCCAATAAACCAAACCAATCCCATTAAAACCAAACTTAGTCCACTTCAACTGGACTTCGAGTTCAATTCGAGTTGTTAAATCATGTCGATTTTGGTCCGCTCACGGGGATTCAAACAAATCCCTTAGAGAGCTTGCTTACGGGCATCTTTCATCTGGATGAACCCCCACAGACCATAGTGATTTTAGGGACTATTATGAGCCTTCTCGGGCCACGACCTTCAAAATTCATACCATAATCATTATACCCACATGTATCAGTCATCACAGTGGGGAGATGAACAATTTTATACTCCCCCAACTCCTAGTTTGCAATCAACAATGGAAACACTCATGGAGCTAAATGCTAGGCTTGAAATGAATGCAATGCATGACCATCCATATAGCAACATGTCTGAATTTCCTCCCTCTAGTGAACCTCATGCACAACCACACAGTGAATATCCATATGAGGAATGCATACCCACTAGTGAGGACTCTCCTTCAATAGAACAACTCACTATGATTCTTCAAAGAAACTTGATTGAGTTACAAAATGAAGATTGGAAGGAAACTTATGATAGGATGTTTGTTCTTCTGATAATTTTGAAAATAGTGTTTCTAGTCTTACTCATGCAACTAACATTGAATATGAACCTAATCTAGAGGTAGATGAGTACACTAAAAATACTACAATTTTGAATGGAGAGATGGATTTTTGCTATGATGATGATGATGATGATGAATATGAAGAGCATGTGTATTTTGAAAATGTAGTAGAATCTTTAGGTTCGGAGACATTAAGTGTCTCTTACGTTGAACCCTATGAATGATGCTTCTTCACGATATTCATATATGTGATGATGATGTGGAACCCGTGGAATTATCTGTGAAAATGAACATGATTTACCCTCTTGACTCTAGGAAAGTGTGTGATGGTGCGAATGATTTTATACATGAAAATAACTTAGATGCACCTAACCTCTCTCCTGAGTCACAAATTGAAACTCCTCCACCAAACCTAGGTGTAGTTTGTCACAAAATTGCAAAACCAACTTTTCTAAAAATGCCTAATTTAGGCTTAGAGCTTTGTGCTTCCCAAGTCCTCTTGGACTATTTTGCATCAAAGTATAACACTTTTAAAGAGCCACAATTGGAATGCGTATATCACTAACATTATTAGTAAAACTCATTTTGAGTTAGACCTTTTGCATGATGTACCTTTAAAATTGCAAGACTTTGTGCTTTCAAACACACCGTTCACAAGTTTAGGTTTGGGGAAACTCATTCACATACACGGTCTTACGTGCACTCTCATATTATATTTGTGTAAAAATTTGTATGGTTGTACATATCTTCTATTGGGTTGATCCTCAACTCTTTAGATTGTTAGTTTATGGTGAATTTTTGTATATATAATCTAGTAGGACTTGTTAAAATTTTTCTTTTCTTGAAACGGTTGAGTCTTCTTGTGCATATTTTGTGCTAATCCGATATGATCTCCACTTTGAGAATGATTGGATTCTAGCCTTGAAATGAAGCTCAACCTTGCTCTGAAAACATCCAGGTAATCTCTTCCCTTTTCTCTTATCGACATAGTTCTCTCGGTATGTGATTTGTTTAAATTTTTCTCTACGTTGACACATTGAGGACAATGTTTGATTTAGGTTTGGGGTGCATTTTGCATTTAGAGTTTTTAGTCTTTTATTTTATCTTTTATTTAAAAAAAAAAAAAAAAAAAAAAAAAAAAATCAAAAATTCAAAACTCTTTTTGCAAATAAAAACCTCCAACTCTTAGAGATTTTAGAGTCACTAGCATGCTTTTAGCTATGTTTACATAGAGATTGTGGCCAAATAACGAAATTGGAAGTCTTAGGAGAACGCAATCGGGTTTCTTAGTTGATTAGAGCGTTAAAGTTGGATTTAACCATCTGGGAGGCGAATTAGGTCTTTGTTTAGATATTCGGTAGTAGAATTGTGATCAACCATAGTGGAGACTACCCATTTTACATCAAGCGAAGTCAGGCCTTCACTCTTTGTGACTTTCTAGAAAAGCTTTTAGAGTGTGTGTCACGTACGTCAATTAGGGTAGGAATGGTGAGCTACCCAACTTCGCACCACTTTCAGCACTATTTTTGATCTCTTGAGTGCTAATTCCGTCAATCATGAGGTGACGTCTAAAGATGAAAACTCCTTCTAAATTCCGATTTGCGGTTAACATCACTCTCTCTCTCAATCATCAAGATCCATAGAAACACATCATCGTCGACAAGCGGAGCAACATCGAATATATGAAGAAAAGTTGAAATAGTCAAGGTTTATGTGCAACAAAGAAAGAAAAGAAGATGAGAATTAATGAAGTTTGTGAAAAATTGAGTTTTATTGTTATTTCCATTTCTTGTACTATTGTCAAAAAAAAAAAAAAAAAAAAAAAAAAAAAAAAAAAAATGTAGTTTATTTTATGTGTCTAGTTACCACCAAGTTATTATAAGTTTATTAAAAAAAAAAAAAAAAAATCAAAAAAAAAAAAAAAAAAAAAAAAAAAAAAAAAAAATAAAATAATAATAAAAAAAATAAAAATATTTTTGTAAAGTTTTTGTAAAGTTCGAAGTTCATCATCGGCTATTGAAGGCCAGAAGGCAATGAAGAGTGAAGGCGTTTCTATGGTTCTTATGAGAGATTGATGTTAATTGCCGATCGGGTGAGAAGTGAGTGATACTCCACCCCTTGCTAATGGTTGATTTCCTTTCTTAGAGATCATCGAGAAAAAGATTCTTTTTGTCACATTTACTGTGGAGTCTCATTTTCATTTGGAAGGTTATCATGCACCTCTGACGTGTGCGGATTTCTCTCTTTATTCTGCTGCACACACAGAGAGACTAAAAAAGCGATCTTTTTGAGGTGCAATTATCATAAAACCCTAATGGTGAGGCGAAGTTGAGACTTATGATCACAATCGAATCCAGAATTCTTTCATATGGTATGGTTACTTCTCGCTCGGCACTTAAGGATGAGAATCGTTCTTTGGTAGTTCTAGCTTCATGTTACTATGCCTTGAAACTCTATGTCCTCAAAGCTTCTTGGATGCTTGAGACTCTTTTACACTACGAAGTTGGAGAAGGTTTTGTGGGTACACCTCTTGTAAACCCTCAAGGACTACAACTCGTCCACTAGGGACACCTAGGGGTTTAAAGGCTTAGTGCATACGCTTAAATGCATTCGAGACTGCTGACGGTATAGTTAGGATTTCCTAATTTACTGTTTCACTTGAGGACAAGTAAAATTCGGAGTTTGGGGGTATTTGATGAGTGCCAAATAGTGCATATTTATACACCTTTTTTATTGGCATTTTACTCATCTTTTGCGCTTAGAAATCGAGATATTATCCCATATTCACATGTTTTCCTTGTTTTTAAGAATAAATATTTGTATTAATTAATTTTTGTGTTTTAGGTAATAAATAAAGCTCGGAGAAACTAAGGAGCCAAGAGCGAAGAAATTGGAGTCGAGCATCTGCATGGGCAGAGCGGCCAAGCCGCGCGCAGGTTGCAACCCAACAAGTAACGGCTCATCCTACAAGACACGGGCTTGAGCTAGACCTAACCGCGACCGGATCGAGCCCGTCCACTCCAAGCCCGGTGAGATCTCTCTCAGCCACATCCTCTGATCGCTACAACCTCTTCATCAACCCTCGATGCACTTGCTCAACACCAAAAGAGCCCAACTCCCCCTCAGTAGTTCGGATTTCCCTTAGCTCCATCAGGCTCTGTTTGCCACGTTCCCATCAAACAGCCTTTGCTGCTCGGCCCGAACTACCCACACCCCCTACACCTCGGTCGACCAAACCATTTCCATTTCCCTATCCATTTCTCTTTCTTCTCCTCCCCAGAAGACCAGACGAGCTACTGCTCCTCTGCAAACTCAGCCGTACCACCCTTCTTCCCAGGCAGTCATTTGCTCCCATCACCACCTCCATAGCACATACCAACAACTACGCATCGGTAGCACCTAGTTCTCCCTACCTCTTCCTTAGCTTCTTCCCAAGGAGGCCGGTGAAGATAGAAAGATTAGGTTAGGGTTTCTCGAGGAGCACACATCAACTCGGGCCAGAATTAATCGGAGGGAACATCGATTCGAGTATGGGTGAGAGCATGGGTTTGATTTATCTATTTTATTCTCGATTTTGAAGAAATTAGGGTTAGGGTTTTATTCTTCTTTTGCATGTATAAATAGGGGAGGATGAGCGTGTGTTGTGGGTTACGCTTTGGATTAGCCGGAGCGATCCTTGTAGTTTTAATTTTGTGTTTTGTGTTTTAATCATGTGCTAAGTTAATTTGATAGGGTGTTTGATGGAAACCCCTAATCTTATGTTGAGTAAATCATGTTCAAAAATATGTGTTCTTCTTTGTGTTTAATTAGAGTAATTATGTGCTGCATGGATCAAATGAATTTGTGATGGTTTGTACTATAAAAAGACGAGGCCATACTAGGAATGCATTAGTGATATCGAGTTGATTGCCTTAGGAAGAATTAGTTAGCTAACAATAGAATGATCTGTGATAGAGTGTCTTGTAAGAAGACACTCTATGCTAGGGAGAAATTAAGGAGTTAGTTAAGTAACTCATCATCCGAGACCTTCAAGGGAAGGTACAAGACACATTGAGATATTGTTTGGCTTAGCATAAGAATTAGAGGAGCTGATTCGATCACCCTAGCACTCTAGAATCTGTTTACAAACTCTTGCGCATTCTTTTCCTTAGTTTAGAGTCACTCAACCTCGATCAACCGACAAAACCTTATAATTTTGTGCTACATTCCTTAAAACTCGGTCGAGTAAGCCTTAGATTAACCGAGCACCTCCTCGTCTCTGTGGACGACTCGTATTTGCTTGTCTTCATTGAAGACACCGTGCACTGCGGTATTTCCGTGAGCCATAAATTTATACACATCCTCGGGCCTACCAATCTGCATTTTTACGTCGCCTTGACTTCCTCAACAACTTCCTTTTAAGTCTGATTCTTTCTCATTTTTTACCCATTTTGGTTCATGTGTTGATCTTCTTCTTTCTCGGTTTCAACTACATCATCTTTAGAAACTTCATATTCATTTCTACGATAGCTGTTGGTGATCTTCAACATCTTCATTTTGTTGTTCATCATCTTGAGCGATTTCTTCTTCGCTCACTGCCTCTCTTATTAGCATTTTCTTCTTGAGCCCATTCTTGAAGTTTCACTACATTAGCTTCTTGCTCGGTTACATTTTGGTCTTGTCGGTTGATTCTTCTACCATAAAATATTGAGCTCCAGCTTGTACTTCTTCTCCCTTGAGAGGTTTTTAAGAGTGTGTTTTCAAATCCTCCCAATCCACGCAAGTTCTTGCTTGCGTCGACCATGTGTTGCTTTTGATCATGTTGTCAAATTAATTTTATCTTCTTTGGCTTCATAAACGCTTGAAGGAACTTGTTTGTCATCAATGAACTTCCTTAAGAACTCATCTCTTTCCCTTCAATTCTATAGTAGATCTCTTGGGTGAAAGTTTTTCAGGCTTCAAAGAATTTGGCATTTAGCCTCTCTTCTTGAAGTAAGCCAGCTACAACGTTGTTGAATGCCCTTTCTATTTCTAATTCTTCTACCAATTCTCTCAAGCTGAGTCGAGTCTTTGCTCATGTGTTGTCGGTTCGTCTTGAATGCCATCTTAGCGTAGAGTTCCAAATTAGTCAGCATTTTTTCCTTGAAAATCAGTCGCAAGTTAATATACAACCCGGTAAACTATCTGCGTCACTTGAAAACCAACTAGATCAAGTTGCTTTCATTTTTATGGAGACAACTAGATCAAGTTGCTTTCATTTTATGGAGACAACTTGAGCAAGTTTCTTTCATTTATAACATTCAACTCTAAGATTCACTAAAGTAGCATAAGAATTTTTACTTACGATGGAATTCTCACAGGAATACCATATTCCTGTCACTATCTTTCCTTTCTACCGTCAACTTGTTGCACAAATCTAGTTGGTGCCACAGGTGAATCTTGGAATTGAATGTTCAAATCCTTTAATAAGCTTTGGTAGGTAGTTGCTATGCTCCAAAAACCAATACGCAAACAAAAAAAATTAAAATGTTAGTTAAGTTTCTCAAAACATTTTAGATCAAGATTATCTTGTCAACAATTTTTCATTTCTTTTTTTTTACCAACAAAAATGGTATGCACCCAGGTACACGTTTAAGACCATATTTTCCTTTTGGTTTCTTTATATTATCCATCAAATATTTCACTATGTGGTCTAGCCACGACACTCATGCATGGAGAACAAGTATGGCAACCATCTCACAGGTAAAGTAGCCTCCACTAGTATCAGTGAAGAAGAACACGGTGCACAACCACATGCCAAGAAAATCGAAACAACGCCGGGTCCTTTCCATTTTCAGACTTCTTCTCTCAACACCATATCGATCTGTTGCCTTGTAATCTTGTAGTCTTTGCCTTGTCTTGGGGGAAATGTTTATGCAATAAATCTATGTGCTCTTTAGTTACTTTACTCAATTTCTTCTTCAATTCATCATCTTCAGGCCTTCTTTGAACATTGAAGAAAACAGACAAAGTCATCTCTTTTGGAACATAAACCTTCTTTTTAAAAACAAATCCCACTTTTACCTTCTTCCTCCTACTACACTATCATGGCAAGCGAAGCATCTCTATAGCTTGAGAATCTTATTGTATACATCTCTTTCAGCCGTTACGTCTTTTGAAGCTGTTTGTTGTTCTTCTTTAAAGAATGGTTCAGCTAAACCCCGATCGGAGACTCTCTTAAGGCTTTCACACGTCTTTGGCTTGTGTTTCAATACTTTATACAAGTAGTAACTCATATCTAACAATGGTAATAATCGATTTATATGCTAACGCTGTTTCTAGCTTCTTCTTTTTACCTGCAATCATGCAAGCTATCCAATTAACATCTAATACATAGATACGACTGACTAATGAAAAGAAGATTTATATGTTTTCTTTTTTCATACCTTTTTGTGTTGAACTATATCGGCGGTTTACATTTAGCCGTTCTTAGGAGCATTCACTAATGTTGCGGAAATTGGTTGGCATTTCCTTCAATCTTGGCGACGTCCTCTTCATACTAATGTTGTTCAGTCAATAGGAATAGTTAGCATCATATCTCAATAGAGCTAACTAATTCAAGTTGTCTCCATATATAAGAGGAACTACAAAAACTATCTAAGTTCCCTCCGAAATGACAATAAATGGGAACAACTATCATAAGTTGCCTCCAAAATACAAAGGCAACTAGTACCGATTCTTCCAAAACTTGGAACAAATAGTAAATCCAATGAAATTAGTATCACCATATGAAGTCAACTTCTACGATTGCTTCCAAATACGGGAACAACTAGCATAACTATCTTAAGTTGCTTCCAAAAATGGGAGAAACTTCTACAAATGAAGTCAAAACTAGCATAAATGGACTGATAACATGTTTCGGTCATCATTAAAGCATAATTAGCCAATAAATTTCTGAAATCATTACCATGTGCAAGTACTAATTTAACATGATCCATTGCATTCATAAGGCATTCCAAAGGCATACAACAAGTACTAGTTTTCAACTTATAAGTCATGGATGCACAGCGACTAAGAATATGAAGGCAACTAGTACAAGTTGCTTCCAAAAATGGGAACAACTAGCATAAGTTGCCTACAAATATGAAGTCTATTATGAATCAAAATGCGAGATATCATCAAACCATCAAACAAGATGCAGAAATTAGAACCATTAGAAAGTAGCATATTGAACCATCAAACACTCATAAGTTGCCTCCAAATATGACAAATAACATGTTATGTGACACTTATTTTGCAGTTGAAGTCCAAAAACTTACAGATTAAAACCAAAAACTCATGTAAACCATCAAACCCTTATACAAGATGCATAAATCATATATGAAACAGGTTATCGTCAATAAGCCCGAATCAATAAGCTGAATCAACAAGCTGTTAATTCAAAACCCTAACCGATTCAAAATTACTTCTGAATCAAAATAACTTCAACAACCTAAAATCAGAAATAAAATAGACTACTAATCAGAAGCAAAACAATCAAAATCGATGATAAAAATTTGTTTTACCTTTCTGAATTCAAACTGGAAGACTTCTAATTCTTTATCAGTAACAGATTGATCGTTTAGTTGATTTTTCATCACATGCAACATGAAATCGAAGCAAATTAGTATGAATCATTAATTGAGAAAACATAAATCGATTTTTTCCCATTAATTTTTTGAAGAATTTCGTTTCCAAAACACTAAAAAATCGAATTAATCGATGACTAAACTAAATCAAACACAAATTCTATGTATTACCTTTTCGATTTTTTTGTTATTGTCGCTCACTTCATCTACGAAACCTAATGAAATTGATTTTTTTCTTGTTTTCGGTTGAATTTCTTCTTCTAAATCATAGAAAACTTGAGGATCTACTAGGTTTCTTTCGGATTTGATTTGATTTTTGCAAGTTTTTAATGGTGATTTCAAAAAATTTCGGTTTTCTTAAGAAGCTGTGAGAGACGAGGGAGAGAGATGGAGAGAAAAGAAATGAGGTAAATGAAAATATTCGTGGGTTTTTATCGGTTTGCTATTTATTTGCATTTATTAAAGGGTTTTTTTAGTAATTGTATAATCAGGGTTTGGGCTTGGTTCGGGCTTTTTCGGTCTTGAGAGAATGGAGCAGAGATTAGCACCATGGAAGAAGATCAAGTCAGTTAAGAATCATGATCCTATGGCACCCGTAAAATACTGAGAATTATGAGAAGGTTTTCTATAGTGGAAATTGGTCCAACAAAATGCATTAAGCCAGTCAAGAATCATTAGATAGAAGCATGATCCATCATCCTACGGCAAGGTTCAAAGATTAGGCATACCCAACTCTCGCATGGTCGCATGGGAGAAATCTTTGCTGGGTCCAAAATCAGAATCATGCCCTTTTTCCTTTAGTTAAATTTAATGATTTATGTACGATGTTTTTCTTAAGGTCATTCTAAGGGGCCTCCATGCGCAATCCTCCCTTCTTTACGACCCTTAATTTTTTTTGGGTCCAAAGCCCATATAGTTATTTACAGTAAGGTCCAACCAGAACTTTCTTTTATCTGGAGGTCCAAAATCAATTAAAACATAGAACTGACCATAATACCCCTACTACCAAACGTGTGTGTCTACACGCTCATTATAACGAGTACATATATGTTGCACTGCTTACAAATTCGAGTACATATCTGCTACACTGCTTACAAATTTGAGTACATATCTGCCGCATTGATTGCAAATATGAGTACATATCTGTCGCACTGCTTACAAATAGAATATGTATCCGCTGGACTGCTTACAAATTCGAGTATATATCTGCTGCTTCCAAATTCGAGTACATATCTGCTGCACTGCTTCCAGGTAGAGTACATATATGTTAGAATCAATGATAAATAAATTAGAAAACGTATTACATCACATATATTGTAGGATCATACCAATTAATCTCTAATATATCTTCAATACAATATTAAATCATAGAAAATAATAAAGGAAAACCTATAGATCCACAGTAAACACAGAAAAAGCTATACAAAACTAACACATATTTCAGTATTGCGCATATGTACTCATGGATCAAAAAAAAAAAATATGGCAAAACTCTGAATAATACAGAATCAGAAGAAGTTTCTATCAGTACGCCATATACGTACTGCGTATTCATGAAAACAATCAAATGCATGTCAAGAAGAAGTGATGAATCTATGAATATAACCGAATCAAAACACATATTTCAGTGGCAAAACTGATGGATAAAACAGAATCAAAAGAAGTTTCTATCAGTACGCCATATACGTACTGCGTATTCATGAACAAAAAAATCAACTGCATGTCAAGAAGAAGTGATGAATCCATGAATATAACCGAATCAAAGACATATCTCGGTATTACACATTCATACTAATGGATCAAACCAAAAAAAGTGGCAAAACTCTGAACAAAACATAATCAAAAGAATTTTATATCAGTACACTACATACGTACTGTCAATTCATACACAAAAACAAACTGTAACAAACCTAAAAACATAAAAGCGTCATGAAAATCGATTTGATCTTCATAATACAATAAAAAAACAAATCAAAAGAAGAAAAACGAACAAAATAATCAAAGAAAATGATTAGAAAACATACCTGGAAACACAACCAATCTTCTCAACGTAAGTCATAACGATGCATCTTCTTCTTCTTCTTCTCAAAAATAAACTAGGTTTCTGTCATTACGGGATATACGTACTGTTGCTTCATACACAAAAACAAACTGAAACAAATCTAAAAGAAACAAAATAAAACTGGTATAATCAAATCTAATAACGGAATGAACAAAAACTGTGATTATTCATCTAGATCTAGTAAATAATCAACAAATCAAACATGGAGATCAAAAGCATAATCAAACACAACAATGATTAGATCTCCAAAACCCTAAAATAAACATTGCAATAGAAAAATCTTCATCTGATTCGGTAGAAACGAGAAAGAATGAAGAAAAATCTCCATCTGAATCTGCAGCAGCGGTGAGAGGAAAGAGAAGAAAAAAACGGATCTGAAATGTAAATAATATTTCCCGTGCTTATAACTTGTTAAATAGGGAAGGTTATTTGTGGTATTTTCAAATTACGTATACCTGATCTCGCACGTGTATTGGACCTGGAATAAAAAATGGATCCATTTATCTGTTTTCTTTTAATTATGGACCTCCGATTATTGGGCTCTTAAAGAGTGGACCTTCCACTAGCTAAGACCACTGTAATAATACCTATTGGTAATTCCTACTAATTTTTTTAGTGATCTTTTTCACTTTTGAGTCGTTTTTTTTTTCTTGCGGATGTATTGGAGAGCGTGCTACTTGCAACGTGTTTGGCAACCTAGTATGTTTCCGATTTTTCATTTCTTAGGTTACTTTGTATTTTGTTCGAAAGGTTTCCTGTTCAATGATAAGTAAGGTGTTTATATAGAAGCGTGTATCAAAAACCACGTGTATTCTATCAGATCGCCGTAAAAATAAGAGAAGTAAAAAATATCTCTTTCTTAAAAAAAGTTTCAAAAACGCTGTTATTTAGTAATCTTGCATATAGTGTCAAAATCATGATTGCCAGGTTGTGTGCCTTTTTTTTTTTGCCCGGCCAAATTGGGGTATACCTAATGAGACAAAATCCGGGTCATTATAAAGTAAAATACAACACCCCTTAACCATTTATTTTCAAAATGGCTAATATATCCTTGTTTAATTAACACTAGAAAATCTGATTAGGTTAATTAATTGAGTTTAGACTGATTAATTAATTGAGTAGATTAAAACTTCTGAAATTATGAATTTAAGTTATGAAATTTTGTTTTTGATTGAACTTATGTGGGAAGATTTTTGACGAAAAAATTTTATTTTGAGAATATCTGTTGCAACGGAAATGAAAGCACGCTACCCAAACACTTCTAAAAAGGGGATTAATTGCAAAGTTGTTGAATGAAATCATACTCAAAATTAAAGAAGAAATCAACACTTTCAGTTCTGAAAGTATGAAAAGTCGGCAAGGTCGACAAATTAAGAAGATAACGACTAACTTTAGCCGGCATTCTTCTTTCTAAATAACGATGCCGACTTTATTATTTTTTACACACAAGAGATTGTTGTATATGCTTCACTAGTCGGCAGGGTCGATAACTACAATCTATGCCGACTAAACAATAGTCGGCAGAGTATTATTCAACTACCATGTCGTCTTATAACAAAACGGAACACAAGAAATACAAATGATTTTCCAAAAAATTAGACGGCAGGGTCTATAATCCATACAATGCCGACTAATACGCAGCCGACAGAGTGGTATTCAAATACCATGCCGACTTTATAACTATATGGACTCAAGAAACACAAATATTTTCAGAGCATTAGTTTGCAGGGTAAAAATTTCAAAACCAACAACTGTTAAAAACACATTTAGTCGGCATGGTTTAAGGTTGAATATCGTGCCGACCCTGTAAATGGCATTTCCAGATATGAAAAGCCGGCATGGTATTCAACCTAGGAAGACAACGACTAAATCTAAACATGAAAAGTCGGTAAGGTCGTGGAACAAACACCTTGTCGGCGTCGCAACTGCAGATTCACTAATTCGATTTTTCTAACCTAATTTGACATGCAAACATAAAATTGAAGTATTAGATAGAGTTTTAAAGAATTAATCAACAATGAAAAATTCTAATCGATTTGAAAATGATAAAATATAGAGAAGAAGAAAGGAATTAATCATTAGATTGATGAAGAAAAAGTAAGAAACCAAAAAGGGATAATTTTAGTTATTATTAAGGGAAAGGTAATTAGGTAACTTCATACACATTAGACACCCCTTAACCCACTATTTGGCCAGTTTTTTTTTTGGTGTATGCCTCATCTCCTCTGTATATATCACTTCACGAAAAATATGTTTGTGTTAAAGGGCCCATACCCATGGGTGTGCGGTCCAAAACGGAAGTTTTTTGGTTTTCCCTTTCCCATGTATATAAAGGGTATTGTATCCATGTAACCAGATAACTCATATCAATAGAATCCTTCTCCTTCTCTACTTCTTTGTCTTCTTCTTTATAATTTACTGCAAAACGTTATCATGCACGAAGCTATACCGCAGAGCTAGATTGGATAGGTTGATTTATTTTTTTTATCTTCTATATGGATGATTTAGATCAACACGGTATTGCAATTATCGTTAAGCTAATGTTGAAATCAATGGAATCTAATCAGATAAGTTGGATCTATTTTTTCCTATATATTTTTTTTCTCTCTTCCCAGATTTTGATTTTGGCATATCAAATATAATTGTGACTTTGTATATACATCTGATTTGATGATCAGATCATACTCTGATTAAATTTCATGCAATTATACATTTTATGTTTATAATATTATAATTTTATAATATATAATATATATTTGTGTTGTATGTTTATGATATGGGAAATCTCCGTGGTGGAAATCTGGGCGAATGAAAAGCCTTTGTTCACCTTCCCGAGGAGAAAGTAAATTTGGTTTGAATGCGAAGAATTTTCTTTCCGTTCTGTCCTTTCCAATATGGTCCGGTGGTTAGGTCCAACCCTGCCCAGCCCAGTTCGGTCCAACCCTCTCTTGTACGGTTCGGTCCAACCCGATTTGACCCAGACCCGTTTTGGCTGTTCTTGTTTTGGGACGTGCGCAATTGTAGTTGTCCTGGTTTTGAGTATGTGCAACTAGAACCAAAACTGGAGGTATGTAACGAATAACGAATGCGGGCTTATTTCTTTGTGTTTAGAACATGCAGTCTTGTTTGTTTTCCGCATCATATAAACGGTCAATTTAAATTATGATTGTTATCTCGATCATTAAGAATTTTAGTCTATCCTCTTGAATATGATATTGGCTATAGTTGAATAGTGTCTTTTGTTCAATTGGTTGTACCTACTCGATTTCAATGTATTCATTTGGGGTTTAGAAGTACTTGAGCACCATTATTGCATACTTGATATTTTCTCCCCAAATTTGAATTTCGTGGGATGTAATCCACTTGCTCGACTATTAAAGAGTCGGTAGTTTCAAAAGATGTGTTGCAGATAAAATCACATGTATTCCAATTTTTGTGGAAAGTGATTTGAGCCATAAAATTTTCATTTCTCTATTTCATCCATTATACTAACGAACCAGAGTATATGTTGAAGTATGACAACAAGAGAACTATCTTAAGTAATCTATTCAACCTAAAGTAAGTGGTTGACATGTGTAATGAGATTCTCTTGGCCTGTTGAGATAAAGAAATTTCTCAAATTAAGCTAAATGTAGCAAAATTGAAAATGGAAAGAACTCTGAAGTAATGAGGGTTAGACGTACCGACTCATATAAAGCGTGCGAAAAGGGACATATATATCGTGAGACAAAGATGTATTTTTTCCCCGGTAGTAATGACACTAAACACGTATCAATTGAACATGGGATGAAACTAAGATGTAATTCTATCTCTCACCAAAGAGTTGGGAATGAATCTTGTTACTGGTATTGGTACAAGCAGTGTAATGCAAGTACCATAGTAGCAACCAATTTCCATGAGAATGTCATACTTTAGACATCAACTTTAATGACAAGAAGAACTTTGCCTGGCCAATTGACTATTTATTTGAATTAGATCTAATATCTGCGCTTATGGAATGAAAAGTACATCATTCCCAAGAAACATAAATTTTCTAAAGCACTTGAGATATATCTGGATGAAACGTAACATATATTCACTCTAAAGTAATTGAGTTGAATCTCACTTTTGTTACTAATAAGGCCACACCACTTATTTAATACCTCAAGACTCAATGTCTAAAAGATAGTGGTTTCCCTCCCACCATCTTAAGGAATTTAAACTAGTTGTTGAACTATTTCCTTATAAGACTCAAAATTTGTTTTCAAGATTGAATAAAGACGTCACAAAATCTCTACATGTACCGAGAGATAATCACAACTTATTAAATTCCAAAGAAATCCATGCAAATGGATATCATGTGGAACCTCACAGTGATGAGAATGTAATTGATTGCATCTTTTATAGTCTCTAACATATTTGGACAGAAATATATTTTAGAGAAAATAATGAGTCAATCTAGTGAAATGTAAATCACTATAGTAGTTGGATTATTGAATCCATATTGACGACAATGAAATGTTGGGAATTGACTCATACAGACTTTGGGTATAACCATAAAGCAACTTTGGTTGTGACATGATGATCGTTTTGAAAGGACTCGTACGAACATCACTTTATTTGAGTGAACGAGACAACAGGAAAAAGATTGACAGAATGTGAAGTGATGGCATATCTCTCAATAAGTGTTTTCTAAAGTACTAGATGCATAACCCCCCCTTCCCATTATGCTTTTAAATAAGAAAGCATATCACTCATTTTACAAAGCCTTCAGTAAAACAGGATCGATATACCATCCTAAGATGCAAATGGTAAACAATCCATATTACAAAGAAAACAAGGTGATATTTAGAAAAATATCCATACAGAATGCGGACCATTAAAGTGACTTATGGCTCTGGTGGATGTTTTGACATTTTGGACTAGTTATAGTTCCCAAGAAATTTTGCGTTTGGAAAACTACTAGCACATATTATACATGTAAGGTCTCACCACCCCTTGTATATGCTAGCGAGTGTACATCAAAAGGATTTGATGAATATTGCATGTTTAATAAGATCAATGTAAATCATCTTATACCCAATGGTCTCACACAGACTACCATCAAACGTTACAGATGATGTCTAAGAAATAGGTTATGCGTACCAACCTACCTTTTATTGCTTTGGGGATATGCAATATTACACGCATCTTTACTTAATTCATTTTATAACCCAATATTAGTCAACCTTGCGTACCAGTTGGTAACTGGATTTAAGCCTGACATTCGTGTTCTTACGCATTTTTGGTTACACTATACATGTGTCATTACGACTCCACATCGCACTATGATGGGTCTTCAAAACTGTTAAGTATTTATGTTGGAAATGAGTTCCCAACAATTATCCGCATTTTAAACCTTTTGGCAGGAGATCTCTTACCGCTATAATTGCGGGTTATCACTTGAATGAGACAGTCTTCCCATCGTTAGGGGGAGATAAGAAAAAGTATTTTCTAAGGGAACGACAGGAATTGTCGTGGTGTGTTCTCACTGTGTCTCACATTGATTCTTGTACTCCACAAATGTAAATGTGAAGTGACAAAGAATAATCGATTTTCAAAATGTACACTGATGTCGCTAAAGTGATGAGATCACACATACCAGCTGCAAACCTACCTGCAAGGTTACAAATCCTCAATAAGGCATGCATATACACCATAAACTAAGGTGTTGCAACTACACTTAGTGTAAGTGTGGTTGAGGCCGTGGCTCCATAAAGGAAGTTGGAGAGACCACTTGGTTCGATCAATCCTCACCTAGAAAGAAATTAGGTGAGTAAGGCACAACTTATTTATATCATCAGAAATCACCTCATAAGATTGTCTCTGAATATGTCCATGAATCAAACTAGAGGACACTCCGAAGTTTAATGATTCCAGAGAACAATGACATCCCAAGTGGATTATGAGAATGCGCATGAGTCAATGGAAAGATCATGCGATCATATTGATGATTAATTTCATATACACTTGCTTAAGGAAATGGAGCAAGATGAGATCGAACCAAGCTCCTTGTTGCTTAATGTCAACGAAGAGAATATTTGGCCTATACAATCCAGGTAGAACTTGGTTCTTTGACAAATATACAGGTATTTGGTGTGGTAGTGCTAACCAACCAAGTGAAAAACCTATTGGACATACATGATTAATTTGTCACAAAGCATAATGAGAAGAAAGTAGTCTTAAAGTATAAATCCTCGCCTTGTGGCGCGAGGTTTCTCACAAAGCCCTGGAATTGTTCTCTTGTAATGAACGTTATGGCGTTCCGCTACTTAGTTAGCTTGGTAATTTCAAAAGGACTTGAAATGTAGCATATGTATGTGGTTATTACGTATCCTCGAAAGAATCAAGATATAGAAGATATTTACAAAATTACTTGATAGTCTTTTGTTTCCCAAATCAAGTGACTCTAAACCACAGAGTGCGTTAACAGTTAGATAGAACGCTCACTTATAGATTGAAGCTATCGGGCGGATGTGGTATATCCGTCTAAGTGACTATTTGATTTGGAGGGGATAGACAAGTAAGTTATTTGTACTTGCGTATTTACAAAAAAGTTCCTGATTTGGAATTGTAGCTATCTATGTCGATGGTACATACATGATGGGTACTCTTGATGTAATATGAGACCCTATTTGAAATCCGAATTTGAGATGAAAAATATGGGGAAAGCTCGACCGAATATTGAGCTTGTGGTATATTATTCCACCAGTTTGCATATGTCTAAAGTTGTTAGGCAATTTAAAAAAGACATGCATCAGGATAGCACCCCCATGATTAGTTGAGGTTCAAATGTAAGTAAGTGACCATTTCGTCTAAAGGAAGATGACGAAGATGTGTTGGGAGATGAAATTCCCAAATCTAAGTACCATAGACGCATTGTTGTACTTAGTATAATAATATACTCGATTAAACTTTACATCCTCAGGGAACTTATTAGATAGATATAGCTCAGCGCCAACGCAATGTCATTGGAATGGTATAGTGAATGTAATCATGTACTTAAAAGTAATAACCATTGACATAAATTTGTTGTATCCCAGCAAAGACATAAAAAGGAATGCTAATGAAAGTGCAATCCAAAAGTTGTTGATTATGAAGGAATAATAATGTCTTCTCTAACGAAAGTAATCAGGGGGAGATATGGTAGACTATTTTCTAAGTCATTACCGATATTCATTTTCGAAAACTACATGACTAAAGGAACTGTCTAGAACAACTCTGAAAGTAATCTGGGGGAGGATCCAAGGATATGATTTCGACATATTTTACTTCAAAATTGAAGATGTGTTGTACTTTTTTCCCCTTCGATCGAGAATAGTTTTTCCCAAAGGGTTTTGTTACTCGACAAGGTTTTTAGCGAGACAACACTAAAAACATCAAGTATGTTGAACGTTGAAGACACAAAGATCGCGTTGTTATTATTGAAAATATCTGAATCAAAGATGAAACGCGATATTCCGTTAAGAAACGTAACTTCCAGAATCAACAACATGGTCTTATAAACATTCAAGTCACCAAAGTAATGTGTGATAAACTCCTTTTGACTGCATTAGACTAATGAAAATTGTCTGGCATCAGGGGGAGCATCTAATGGTGTGTTGAAATCTTTTCCTTCACCGAGGTTACTTTTTCCCATAGGGTTTTGTTGCTCGGCAAGGATTTTAATAAGACAACAACAAACACCGGGAATTAACTTCCCAACTAAGGCTATTGTCTTTCCCACAAGGATTTTCTGCCTTAGAAGTTGTGAAGCAACTAATCAACTTCAACGAAGCAAAGTGATCATCTGCAACGGATCACCTTTACTTGCATTTGTCACGTTGTACTCTTTCCCCTTCGTCAAGGTTTTGTCCCTCTGGGTTTCCTTGTCAAGGTTTTAATGAGGCAACGTATACGCATCCAACTATATTCTAATTAAGTTTACCTAATATTGTACTCTTTTTCTTTAATTCAGGTTTTGTCCCTCTGGGTTAGCCTGACGAAGTTTTAACGAGACAATTAACTTAGACTCGTCGGTCTTTGAAGATCGTATTGCATGTGATGAACTACATGTAAAGTACTACATGTGAAGAGTTGTACCAAGGTTTTGTCCCACTGGGTTTTTCCTTGTCAAATCTTAATGAGGCAATTGATTTCGGCACAAGTTATCACGGAGAGGACGACATTTGAAGAACTACATTCAAAGTACTATATGTGAAGCACTATGTATAAAGTTTTGTTGTTGAACCGCACAAGAGGGTGTTAAAGGGCCCATGCCCACGGGTGTGCGGTCCAAAACGGAAGTTTTTTGGTTTTCCCTTTCCCATGTATATATATAAAGGGTATTGTATCCATGTAACCAGATAACTCATATCAATAGAATCCTTCTCCTTCTCTACTTCTTTGTCTTCTTCTTAATAATTTATTGCAAAAGTTTGACTAAATGCAGACTCACTGTAAGAAAATGAACGATTGAAAAAAAAAAAATACGTCATCATCGTTAACTTATCATCTTCAGATCCAATTGGTGATGGGCTAATTATTTGCGGCAGCATCCTACCAAGGAAAGATAGCCGCTTACATATCGTGTGCCACTAGGTGCAAGCCCATTTTTAACTTTAGATTATGCAAAGTTTTTGCAATGCTGCTACAAAGAGTTACAAAATTCTATTGAATCGAAAACCCTCATGTAATTCTGCAAGTACAATGATCATTTCTGCTATATGTTAATCAACAGCGAAGTATCATGTGTAGCTCAGGGGTGGAGCTTGTTTCGGATCATAGATAGTGTTGTACTATTGTATGAACATAAAAAGTCTGATGAACCGTGCATATGTGAAATGACCAGTTGGTTTTTAGCGCGATGTCGACAAAGTTAAATCAACCAAACAAAAGGATTGTGAGGTCATGCTTGATCCGATGTAGAGGAGTTTTAACCAAGTACGCTATTCAAACATCATCATGGTACCATTTTAATGAAAACATGCCGACCTATAATAATTCAAACAACACCACGGAGAATGGGGACAAACTATTGAGCTATAAATGCGTAAAGGCACCACGACCATGCAAAAAGTTGAGATTTTCACGAGCAATATCCTTGCGGTAACTTTCAACTGAAGCCTACCCCGGTTATTAACCGGACTAGCCACTATATATTAATTAGATAGATACATTTACTATACGAGTTATCAAATGTGATACGATCATAATTGAATTTGCTTTCTTAAGTGCAGCTTAGACATGATGAGACGATCGAGCCGAATGCTCATAATCTAGGCATTAACCAGGCCCATCCCAGGTTTCAAAGCTTGTCCCGCGGCAGTGGCGCAATTTTACATACATTTACCGTTTCCCATGAAAAGTGACTAGTATTTAATTAAAGACCTTAAATAGTACTGAAACCTTTGCTTCAACCGTACGTCTCGATATCTTTTGCCATTTTTAGAGCCTCCTTTTGCTTTCTCCTTGTACTCTATACTATATACATTTGTTTTTATAAATCTGGTTTTATGCCGTTCGACTACTGGGAATTGGCAAACAAGGTTATAAAAGTAAAGTTCGTGCGGTTTTAATCATAGTTGTATCGAGCTGATCTACTGGTGTATCTGCAGAGAAAATTAGTCCAACATATAATGTGCATTAAATCAGTCGATCGAGAATTATTAGACAGAAGCACGATCCCTCCCTATGGCAAGGTTCATAGATTAGGCACACCCAAGTCAAGCATGGCCGCATGGGAGAAATCTTTGCTGGGTCCAAAAATCAGAATCATGCATCCCTTTTCACTTTTGTTTACTTCCATGATTCATGTACGATGTTTTCTTAAGGTCTTTCTAAGGGGCCTCCATGCGCGCATCTTCTTCTTTGCGACCCTTAAATTTATTGTTACTTTTTTTTTGGGTGATCTTTTCACTTTTAGGTCGTCATTTCATTTCTTTTCTTTTGCTAATAGAAAATTCACCACAAAGTATTAGAACACAGGACACTATGCTTATTAGTGGCGACGTGGTATGTTTTCGACCTTAAATTTCTTGCTTAATGGTGATTCATGCGTACATTTAGAAGAACGCGCAATTGGGGATATATAAACTAATTGGGGGATATAAATTACTTCCCCCAACCCATGGTGTGTGCTAATGGGTGATTTTTGGGTATGAAAATACTAAAATACTCTTTGGTTAATTAAAAAACATTATGAAAAGACTATACTACCTTTTCCCCTAAAACTTAAAATCCAAAAACAAAATCAAGTATCCCCATTCTCTCAAATCAGTACCGGCATTCTTCTAGGTTTAGGGTTTTGAAAAGAAAAAAAATTCTTCATTTTCTTCATCTTCTTCATCGTTCTTCGTCGACGATTAATCGTCGATTCAAAAATTTCTTCGTCGATTAATCTACCCGAATCATAACAATGCCTCCAAGAAAGAAATCAGATGCCCAATCGAAGTCAAAATCGATTGGTGAACAAAAATTAAAACAAAGGCTTGCTTTGATTGCTCAAGAGCAAGAAGAAGAAGAATCAGCGAACTCGGACAACCAACCTGTCAGAAACATGGCTTATGTGAGAAGGTAATTGATTTTGAACTGTTTTATAAGTGTTTGAATCGATTTATAGCATTGGGTTTGTGTTAGAATGGTTATAATCGCGAACCCTAACTCAAACAGTTGAGTTTTAGTGAGTGCCAGCATTGATTTTAGTATGAATACAATGCCGGTACTGGATTACGGCATTCAATCTATAATGAAGACAATGTCGGTTTTGAGTTACGACGTTGATTTTAGTATGAATACAATGCCGTTTTCAAACCCAGATTCACCTGAAACTAAATGTTCTGTACCGGCGTTGAAATTAGGTTGAGCACTATGCCGGTAGTATGTTACGGCATTGGTTTACATTTATTCGGGTATGCCGGTAGTGCTCATTTGTTATCCAAGAAACCCCTAGAAATTGTTATCAGAACCGGCATTGAGTTTAGGTTGTATTGTGTGCCGGTACCCAGTTACGGCATGGAGTTGAATTTTTTCGTGTGTGTCGGTAGTGCTCATTTTGTATCCAGGAACATCCTAGGGAGTACCAGCACTGCCGAAAGTTGTTGTTCACTTCTTAGAAACCGTGTCTGAGCATCTTTGTGTTTGCCAAATTACTATGCCGATTTTGGTCCCGGAATGGTTTGTTTTTCGTAAATCTGTGCCGGTATTAAGACTGAATGTGAGTTGTCTTATATTCATTTCGTGTGTCTTTTGATATAGGGCTAAAGCCAAGGCAGCTAACAAAGGAAAAACTAAAGATGATGTCATTAAGAGAAGAAGGAAGGACGGTCTTGATACTCCTCAGTCTTTGCCTCCTCGAGGGAAAGATCAAGGTCGGAAAAAACGTTTGGGGGATGATACAAGAGGGATAATTTTGGAGAGTGGTGGTGACCGTAGTCGACTTGTAATCCGTGAACCTACTGGAACAGTTGAGGACGATGAGCATGATGAAGAGGAAAGTGAAGAGGAAGATGATGAGGTTCATCCAAGTCAATTAGCAAGCCAAAGCGAAGTTGGTGGGCCAAGTCAATTACATCCTCGAATTCATGAGGTTTTAGCTTCGCAACTAGGGAGTGACCAACAAAATCTTTCGGATCACGGTGGTTATGACGGCCGAAACACACCCTACAATCCCATTCATTGTCCTTGTATTTTAGATAGAATACAAGCTTAAATGGGCAATTATCCTTCCTCGTACGAGTCTTGTATGCCCTATTAGTCTTCTTTGGATATACATAACCCTTTCTCTTGTGGCTATTCTTCTTCTTGTATTCCCCACTTCTTTCGCAAACCATCTCAAAACGGCTCTTTGAACCTTGGGTATTCCTCACCAACACACACATTTTTTTAAGAGCCGTCTCTTTAGCCCGAGCGATTGATTCCTTTGGATCTTTTATTCCCTACATAAGGACAACAATGGGATATTAGAAGGTTCATTACAAGCAATCCATTAGTAAAGTTCAAGATACTAGGTGAAAAGTATTCTTTGGTAACATAGCGGAGGCATTTTATAGTATTCCAATGCATCCCGACCAAGCGGCTTTGCATTTGTTGGATCAATATATGTCACCACCTAAGGATCGAATGAAAAGAAAATAAATTAGTTCCAAAAAAAATTAAAACACTATGCCGGAAACAGGTTCCGGCATGCCCGACCAATCTACCGGCATAGTCGAACAGTTGTTTTATATGTTTCTAAGATACCTTACTTGTGTTGTCCATGATAGTCCTACAATACTAGTAAGAGTAGTGTTCAAAAATTCTACCACACATAGTATAGTTGTATCATGGTGGTTTTACAATTCCAACCAAGTGTAGTGACTGTAATAATCACAATACTAATAAGTGTTGTGTTAAAAAATTTACTACTCAACATAATGATTGTAAAAATAAATCTTGCAATATAAGTAGGAGTTGTTTAGTACAGTCGCACAACTCTAGGAAGTGTAATGACAATTGTATTCACAATACTAATAGATGTTGTCTTCAAGTTTTCAACTACAGAAGCCAGATATTGTGAAATACTTTATTACAATATAACTATGTGTTGTACAAGATAGTTCCACGATACACTACTTGTGTTGTCCAAGATATTCCTGCAACAACAAGCAAGGGTTTTGTTAGGCTTTCTAAAAAAATCGAAAGAGAATCACAACTTTGGCAAAATATTGTCGAACCATGAATCACATCACCCTTTACAACACTTAGTCAAGTATTGTAGAAAAGCTTGGACTTTCTACAATACCCCACCTACATAATACACAAAAAAGCGTTGTAGTAGGGGTACTACAACCCTAATACAATGTTGTAAATGATGATTTTTCCCGTAGTGATCTGAACCGAAACTTAAGACAAAATGGTAAAATGTTTCCGGCATGCAAATTTCATTTCAAATCAACTCCGGAACCATAAGTGCCGGCATTCTCATAATGTATGGTTTCATGCCGGTACCTGGTTCCGGCGTTACTCATAATTAATATACCATGCCGATATTTAGCTTTGGAAAACACTACTTCATGTATGTTTTTTTGTAGGTACCGGCATGGTAACGTTATAATTAACCAATGTCGGTGCCCGTGCCGACAGATACGTTTTCTACGGTTCCTTGCCGGTAGACAGTTCCGGCGTAGTAGTTAGTTAATTAGTTTATGCCGGTATTTAGTTTTGGAAGGTAGTGCTTTTTGTATGTTTTTCATGCAGTACCGGCATTGTAACCTTAGAAAATAACCATGCTGGTAGCATATTCCGTAGAATATTCCTTGGTAGGTAAAAAGTAACTTTAAATCTAAGGCATAGTTTTTTAGTTGAATACTATCTTGATTAATATTCAAATTGGGGGATATCGGGCTCTGCTAAGCAAGGCCAGTAGTATGAATACTATCTTTGGTATTGGGACTTAGGCATTGTATTCATAACACTACTATCTTAAGACACCGAGCTTTTTTTCAAAAAAAATGGGGGTTCAAAGAAAAAAAATCAAATTTTCAACCTCCTAGCAGCTTTACCTGTGTGTTGGGGATGCTTGTATGTTGTGCAAGTTTACTTTCTTGTGTAGGTTCTTAAAAAAAAACTCTCTATGCTCGTAAAAATCATCATTCAAGGGTGTTGGCCCAACAAAGAGTTGCAATTGTGAGTTGTTGTCATTAGCTGAAGATTCAAGATATGATCCTTGTTGTAGTTGAGCTAAAGATTCAGCAGGAACAATTCTCTCTTCACAATCATCCTCCATTTTCCCAAAAAAAATTCCCTCTCAAATATTTTTTCTCTCCTTCTACTCTCACCTCACTCACCCAAATACAAATAAAAACACACACTAATCTTTTATCAAATAATCTTAAGATTTTTTCTAATTATAATTAATCACTAATCCTGATTAGTGAGGGGTAGATTAGGTATTAAGTAAAATACTTAGATAAGGGGTGATCCTGAATTGATATTTGGATCCCGTTTTTGTCCTTTTCCTATATCCCCACTTGCGTGTTCATTTAGAAGTGTGCATCAAAAAGCGCTTGCATCCTATAACGATTCTTGTTTCACTGTCTCATGCATTGATGCGCTCCTCATTTTTCGAATTTTGTTTCAAGTTTTAGGGAGTAACTTTTTCTTTCACATGCCTGCATGCCTGCAAGCCTGCAAGCCAGGTAGCCAATTTTGTATAAGCGGTGTAAATAAGTGCAATGAATCTGCACTGGAAAATCTAAACTGGGACAAAAGTTGGTGGATTTCAATTGCATATATATCAAGAAACTCAAAACAAAAATGACGTACCATATAGTATCCTATGATGTGCATATTACAACCTTTTTGCTTTAATAAAAAAGAGTCAAACAGGGTCTGGCTTTTTATCCTAATTTGTAAAAAGATGTGTGTCAGTTCCTTTCTTTTGTTCGCATGCTTTCAATTTCTCAGAAGTTTCTAGCTAGCTGTTTAATCTTTCAATCTTCTCAGAAGTTTCTAGCTAGCTGTTTAAACACACTGTAATTTAAGTAATCTTGCATTTGGTGGTTAATACCAACAATCGTGAATCGTGATGGGTTTGTATGCCTGTTTTGGTGTACGCCTCCTCTGTATGTACCCATAGATGACAATTTTATTTGTCGGAATACAAATTTGCTAGGAAAATAAAAGGTTGAAAACATATTATGTCATCACCAACAACAAGTGCCGTATATTTTATCATTTATTGCAGAATCATCACTGGTCAGTCCAACCAGGGTAATTATCTGCTATAACATCCAACCAAGGAAGATATATAGTCATTTTTGTCTCTCCATACTGTGGGCCACCAAGTGTAAATTGGTTTTTTAACATTGCTAATTGTGGTGCCAGATTACTGGGAAGATACAAAAAATCATATAAAACAGAGGACTTTTTAGTTTGTTTTATATAGATTCTGGCGTCATCTCCAATAAACTAGTACCCCAGTTACAGAATGGTCATACTTTTTATAATTTCTTCACAAAATGGTCATATTTTTGCAATTCGTTCACAAAATGGTCATACTTCCATCCGATTTAACACAAAATGGTCATCTTTTCCCACTTCCCCAAAATATCCTTCTCATTTAACACTTTTAAAAGAAAGCGGTGGAAGCTTATCTTTTTCCAGGGGACAAATGTGGTGCACCCTCACAAATCTCAAAAACGATCCCGACCCTTCTCATTTAACAAAATAATTGGTAAGTAAGAAGGATACATATGACGGTGATGAAGCGGTGTCGGTGGTGGTGGAAGCTTTAGAATCTTCGCTAAAAATGAGGAAAAATCTTAAAATAAAAATTTGAATGTGGTTATACTCATTTCATATGATAATATCGGTGTCCACAAATCTCAATGTGATTTAACGATCCGATTCATTTTCGAAGTTTTAATTTTTATGTTTTTTAAAACAAGGCATCGTTTAATTAATTGCAAACCAAAAACTCTACAAAAAAGCACCACCAAAAACTTTAAATTTAATATTGTTGTTTGTTTGTACTGTAAATAATTATAATGAAGGCAAAATTTAAAATTTTGCATTAAAGGATAAGTAAGAAGGATACATATGTAATTATTTAAAATTTTGCATGAAAGGATAAGTAAGAAGGATACATATATAATTTCAATTACATATTTAGCCGTGAGTCGTCAGTTAACTCTCTTTTTAACGGAAAAATGACAATTTTGTTAATAGTTTGTAACAGTAGGATGCTTTTGTGAATCGGGTCCTATTACTAGGACTGTTTTGTACATTTCTCCGATTTTAACTAGCAAAAGATAAAAATGCAAATTTATGGAGGCCAAAAAAAAAAAAAAAAAAAGAGAGGAAGATAATGCAATGCAATAGGAATAAGTTAGAAATCAAAGGAAACCAAAACCTGGAAATCTCTGTAGTCAGAGATATTAGAAGATGAATCTCACTCAGTTACTCATTCTGTCTCTTACCTGTCATATTCCCCCATCAGATTTAGATTAGAATGAATGAAGATGCATATGTGTGTGCATGTGTTGGTTACGATTGGTAAGAGACTAGACATGCCAAGACAAACACACCATCCATCCATTATTCAATAATCACTTTTCTCTTTCCAATCAACATTTTCTTTTGTTTTCATTCTAGTTTGATGAATATGTGTATGATTGCAGGATATATACACTTCATTTGCCCGATAAATTAACATGACCTAACTCACTCTGCTCTATGGTCTTATTGTTAAGAAGATGAACACAAGGAGGCTTTTGCCAATCTCATGCACAACTGCTTAAAAGGTTTGCCAATTTACGCAGCTTGCATGTGCATTACACATTACATAAGTTAGTATAAAAAGCGGTTGGCCGTGACTTTCTTGCTTGTCTCTCACTCATGGCCGGTTAAAAGGTTTGCAAATGATAACAGTTCGGCAGCATATAAAAACTTGAAACTATACCCCACTCACGCGAGCAGCGGCCGAGTCATACTTGAAACTTAGGGGGACTAGAATTGTTTTTAGAACTTCGGGTGGACTAAAATCTGAGAAGTTAAGAAATAAGGGGACTAAACTCTAAAACTAAGATGACTAAACATAAAATGTAAAGAAAATTAAAAGGTTAATTATGGATTTTAGGTGGGCTAAGCCAGGTCTAGCCAACCCTTGGTTTCTCCACTTAACGCCAGCCTTGGGATATGCATGTGGGATTCTCACCATCGACGATGCCAACCCTTGGTTTCGCCACTTAACGCCAGCCTTGAGATATGCATGTGGAATTCTCACCATCAAGGTTTCAAAACCTTAAAATACGACTGGTGTCTATAGTGGTAAAGTTATTAGGTGATTTCATTATAACGACTTGTTCTCAAGTAAACTCAAAATATGCCATTTAGTCATTGTATACATTCCATTCAACCAACCACCCGCAAATAAAATGTTAAATGTTTAATCGAGCAACTGGTACTAAGGCTTAGTCATATGGTGTGCTAATCTAGATGCTAGATTAGCAGCCCACGTCAATTAGGACAACCTCCTAAGTCATATGGCAATCATAATCTAAAATTATAGTCGCATAATAAAACAACGTTGGGCGCTGAACAGTACAGCGCAAAATAAAAATCTGCTTTTCGCTAAATAAATTAGCGCTTGACCCATTCAACTAGGTGTACTTCACCGAACAAAACAGCACCCAACGCTGAACCAAACGGCGCCACGGAGTTTCCAATATCAACTGCAACATTGACTTCTTCTCTATTTCTTCATCTTCTCTTCTTTTCTTTCCCATTTCCTTCTCCACTGCATGATTCACTCCATACGATTTCTTCATCATTTTTTCGATTCACTTTGTGGGTTTGTTCAGGAACAAATTTGTGATTGTTTGAGGGTGGTTTGGTGCGACTCCATCCACAAAATCAATTGCGTAAGAAATTTAAGTTTAGATTTTAAGTTTTATGATTTTTGATTGTCATGATATTTGGATGAAATTGATGATTGATATTAGTTATTTAGATGATTTAGATGATATGTGTTAGTCTTATATGATTTAATTTGATTATTTGTGATGAATTTTTTGGGGGATTTAATTTGATTATTTGTGATGCAAAAAAATATGAAATTTTGATTATTTGTGATGAAAAAGGAATGATAATTTGTATGATTAGTTTGTAGGTAAATTTGTATGATTATTTGTGATGAAAATTTGTATGAAATTTAGTTAGTCTTGTGATTGATATTTTTTTCATGTTTGTTATTGATTGTAGTATGAGTATGGATGAATTGTTAGATCGTTTGGATATAGTATCGTCAAAGAATATTGATAAACATGTATGTCAAGATGTTACGAAAGATCCTCGTAATGTAAACTATAGAAGTCGTTTGAAATAGGTTGAAGTGTTATATAAAATTGTAGTGCACGATAATCCGCCAGCACAACGATATTGTGAGAATTGTGGGTTTTCTTCAGTTTTTAAGTTTGATTTTGCCAATAGGGATAGAGGCTTAGTTGAAGCCATAGCTGAGAGATGGTGGGCAAAAACGAAGAGCTTTCATTTTCAGGAGTTTGAAATTGACATCCTTCCTTTTTATTGGTACATGTTAACAGGAGTTCCCACTGGTGACCCTAGTAAACGACCAGTAGTTATGTCGTCGTTGGGTAGTGATCTAACGTATCCTGCTCTTGATGATTTATATTTTTTGGATATCAAAAATAATGGTGCATGGGACTCTAAGAAAAATTCAATATCCTTGGCTATCTTGAAAAAGTACATTATAAGTATAGAAAACCAGGACAATATTGGATGTGCAGAGACATTGACACGAGCATTCCTTCTTTGGTGTTTTGGTCATTTTCTTCTTACGGATTCTAGTGGAAGAGTAGATAAACGTTGGGTTCTATTGTTGGCTAATTAAGATACAGTTGGGGAATATAGGTATAGCTTCGTTTGGTAATACCTATAAATTTCTCGATGAATAGTCAACCAACGATAAGGATATATATGGCATGGTTATGGTAGTTGAGTATTGGTACTATTTAATTACTTCTGCAACATGCAAACCTTGCTTTGTCAGACACCTGGAGGACATTATGATGTTTTCCCAAAGATTTGCCTCTTCAAGAAGACTAACATTATATCAAGGAAGAGAAGACATGGAGGAGGCCAAAAGAATACGAGGAAACACTCAGACAAAAGCGCAAGAACACAGATTGACACTAGTACAAGTGCATCATGTATTTGGCAACCATGGGTAGATAGTGAGTTTTCTGTGGGAGACCACTGTAACTACGCACTACAATTATCCAGAAGGAGAGTTGTGTTTTTTGACCTGGATAAAAACATAAGAGTTAGTTGTTACTTGGCTGAGAGATTCCAGAGGAAGATAGCTGGTGGGATTGTAGTCCCAGCAAATCCTACTTCCGAAACAGACCTACGGGATTGACAATCCAGGATTATGTAAGTACCTAAAATTTTTTTTTTTTTCCATTTAGGTCCCTTTCTTTCTTTCTCTAATACACCTTGCCCCAGTATTATCATGGACAAAAGAATTATGAAGCAGAAGTTAAGAAACATTGGAAACATGAATCGGTTTTCCATCTCCTGAAGACTTATCAACCATACTACAATCCAGAGTTGAATAATGATGATGAACCTACTCAACACACTCAACCTACTCAAGACAGTCAACCTACTCAAGATAATGAAGCTGGTACTTCCGCTCCAGTAACTATGGATGAATATTTGCAGGATATGGCAATGTTTGGTAGCTCATCATCTAATCCTGGTTCTGAAACCTCGGACATATCTCGTAGATTACGTTATTTCGAACAAACAGATGATGTTAGAGGTCCAGGGATAGAAGCTTCCAAAAAAAAAAGGCTCGTGAGGCTAAAGCATCGCAGAGAGCAAATGGCAAAATGGATAAGATCATCGAACTTCTTGAAAAATCGCAAGCACAAAGAGTTTCAAAGTATGAAACAGAGGAACTGTACCTTAAGATGCACATGGAAAACTCTACAATCTTGACACAAACCCAACAAAGAGAAAGTGACTTGAAGATCCTACGCCAAAATTTGGATGAAGTGGCGAATTGGGAAAAACCCCTCTACAAAAATTGGAGGAACGAGATTTTGGTCCGTAATGGCTTGGAACCTATCCCTAAATTAAAGTGATATGTTAGTAATTTAAGTTATTTAGAAGTTCATTTTTAAGTTTTAATTTGAAGTAAGATTTCAATTTCAATGTACTTTTTTATTTTTTAGAAGTAGGATTTCAATTTCAATGTACTTTTTTAATTTCTTCAAAAAACATTGTAACCTTATTTTGCAATATAATGAAAGAATTCCTTAATTTGGTAAATTTTCAAACAAACAACCATTGGAACAAATTGTCAAACATTTCAAAATTCAAAATTTGAAAGAAAAAAAATAGCCGTTGGTCGTGTGAAGGAGGTGTAGAAAAAAAAAAGGTCAAACGTTGAACGGTTCAGCGCTAACAGAGAGCGCCGAATGGAATAGCGCCAGCATCTGGCGCTGAATGGTTCAGCCAGATACCTTGGAATATTCTTCCAGCGCTGAACCATTCAGCGAAAAGGTGATTTTTGTTGACCATTTAGCGCAACTATCTCGCTACTAGTTCAACTGCGAGCAAATGCTATGAGAGAGAACTAGTATTAACAAATAGGCAACGCTTTTTTTTTTTTTTCAACAACACTTTTTTGGCTAATCTAATTTCTTCAATCTAAATTTACTAGGACTTAATCTAATTACTAAGTAGCGGGAGTTTCCGGATGTAGCGGGCATGTTTATTAAGCTGAAGAGGATAACGAACATTACAGCTCTTGAATCATTGTCTTTTGAAATTCTTATGTAGCCAGCCAGGTAGAGTAGAGGCTTAAACTTCCGAATCCACCAAGGGGAGAATAAGGAACCGGCATTATAACGTGGAACCCTCGTGGCAAAGACCCCAATTATGCAATGAAGTGGCAATTTGCACTTAAAGACAGAACTCTAGCCAGCTGGTTATTTTTGTCCACCCCTGGATTTTATTCTATTTTTTTCATATATATCCCCTTTTCTAAACCAGCCTTTCATCTCTGTTAATAATATCTTTAAAAATTAAATAAATAAAAAATGTGACGTCACGTCAACCATTTCCTTTTTATTACACTGTTGTTGCATTTGATGTACACATGGCATTTAAGACCCATTCTGGATGCATCACCATCAAAAGACTTAATGTTTATCTTCTAACAATTGGTTGTGTTAGTGTCTCATTGGTGATCACTTTGATTGTATCGTCATTTTCTTTGTTTATATGCACTTGCATCCTATCGAGGATTCTCAAGACATCATGCAAGTCTGCAAGTGATGCCATGCAACTTTTTCTAGGAGATTCCAAATTTTAAGAACTGCTTTTTGTCTTTTCATCATTTTGCAGTCGAGATTCTGCCCTTTGCTCGATTCCCTATTAGTTATCACCAATTAGGCGCCATTTCGCGTGTGATTAGGCTATGAAATAAAGCCAGCAGGCATGCAAAAATCAACAACTAGATTCACCGGCAAGAGAAATCTATCTAGTCGAGAAATGTAAAAAGAAACACGTCTCCAAGCTGTTCGACGACCTTGAAATGGCAAAATCTCAAAAATTGCCTTGAATTTCTTGCAAGAATGGTATGAACTCAAGCTGTAATATCATGCCGTTGCCAATGTACAACTAATACTACAGCTAGGCATAGGCTAGGTTAGGCAGGCAGCATCACAGGCACAAAGCTGACTCACTGATTAGCCGCCAAGGTTTCTAAATTTAAAAAATAAAAAAAAAATAGTGAGACATTAGAATGAAACGTTGGGTGCTTTTACTATTTATCCAATCAAACGGGTATAATCAAGGACAGTAAAAAACAACCGACAACATCACCTAGTACCTTGATATAGGATGAAACTACAACAAGAATGTTAACTACCCTAACTAGAACACCTAAACTAACACAATATATATATCTCATCAAATGGTTCTTTTGATCCAACAACTAAACTTGCTTCATCAAAACAACATCTACTAAACATGCACTATACCAAAGTACAACCAACATTGATAATGTTGGATCAAATGAACCATTTTACTATAACTTTATGCATCATTTGCTTCAGCGATTTAAATTCGAAATTCGGCAAATATATTATAACTTGTTTAGCAAACGAATCCAAAAATCACTCTCAGAAGTCATAATTAATATTTTTGTGCATTCTGAAATCTGGCTTCTAGACTAATTTTTGACATATGATTTAACTAGACCTAAAAATTACTTCTAATTAATATAACACTCTGATCCCTTTTATTTAGGAAGACCAAATTAAGAAAATTCTAGGGAAAAAATTTATTCATGATTTTGAGCTAAAATAACCTTAGATAAAAAAGATTTTTTACCTAACCTAATGCATAATTTGCTCATCAATCAAGATTCAAAAACTCACAAATTTCAGTCAATCACTCCATAAATTTTATCCCTCATAAATAAAATTTCCAAAAATAAAAAGAAAAAAAATCCTATAAAAACGGGTTGAATCGGGTTCACACCAACTGACCCACTTTACCAATAATTTTCCTCTCTTCTCTCTCTCTAAAATTTCTTTCTTTGCTGTGATTTCGCTGGCAATTCTGTCCGAGCGTCTTTCTTTTCTTCCTTCATCATATGTTCTGTTTTTCCATTCTTCTCCATCATTTCTTCCTTTCAAAACCCTAACCCTAAAAATAAAAACCCAAAAACCAAATATATACAGACACCATTTTCAAACAATTCACAAAACCCCTTTTCTCAAAATCCCTCTCCCCAAAATGGGTTCTTCTTCATTTTCTCTGTTCAATCTTCTATTCATTTCAATTTTTGTAATTTCTGTATCATCATCATCTTCTTCTTCTTCAAATTCGTATTCAGATCCAGCTAAAGACATATACGAAGTATTAAAATCACATGGATTACCGATTGGTTTATTACCGAAAGGTGTTACAGATTTTAGCTTAAATGAAGATGGAAGATTTGAAGTACATCTTGATCAAGCTTGTAATGCTAAATTTGAAAATGTTATTCATTATGATAGGAATGTTACGGGTACATTAAGTTATGGTCAGATCCGTGAATTGACAGGGATTCAAGCTCAAGAATTGTTTCTTTGGTTTCCTGTTAATGGGATTCGTGTTGATATACCTAGTTCTGGTTTGATTTATTTTGAATTGGATGTGATTTATAAACAATTCTCGCTTTCGTTATTCGAAACTCCTCCTGAATGTACTATTGTTGGTTCTGGACGTGTTCATCCTCCTGATCTTCCGAGTAATCAGAATGTTGTTGGTGATATCATTTTGGAGACTGTAGTAACTCAGGTATGATTTTTATCAAATTTCTCCGTTTCCATGAATTATTGTCTCAATTCGTTATTGTAATTGCATCTTATTCGATTATTGAATTGCTGTCCGGCTGTGTTTTGAGGTTTTGATGGGGAATTTGGATAGTTTTGATTCCAAAATGTCATTTCTCAAATTCAGCTAGTTCGTTTTGTATTTGGTTTAATCCATGTCTCATTTGATATTGATATTGATTGTTAATTGTACTTCTGTTTAAGCAATTTGGCGATTGTTAGTTTGCAATTCACAGCCTGTTGTATGTTTTTGGAATTATGCTTGAGCCTTGATGGCTAAATTCCATTACTTGTGAATTATTGCCCATGTTACTTATTTGCGCGAGCGCGACTGTAATTTGCTGTAATATGATTTCCAATCCATTGTGGTCCAGCTTTGTGCTGATATTTTTGATGTGTTCTTGATGTGTCTTATCTTCACGCTGAACCCATGCTATACTTAAAAGTCATTTGCCAACTGTGGAATGTTTTTTCTCATTATTGGTGTCCCTTTCAGAAAAGAGTTACCTTTTTCTACCATTGATCTCTTATCTTCAACTTTTTGAGATACAGTTTCAATAATTTTGATTCTAGTTTATGCTTGATACATTCGATAATGTACATGTCTTCAGATTGAACTGGCTACAGTTGAGAATTTATTTCCCAAATCCAGGAGTCTTTTCTGACAAGATTGTTGTTATTATTTCAGAATTTATCAAGAAAGCTTCGGAATGAAAAAGTGAATCAAAGGGCGGTACAGTAGGCTGTGGAAGAGAATACAACTCAAAATTCAATGATAGCTCAACTACAAATAGTGGGTTTTTCCTTTTCCCCTTTAAGAGACTATCTCAAAGAGTCAGGTTTAGAAACAAAGTCTTTTATGCTTCCATAGTGTGTGCTTGCTTACAGTATAGTACAGACTAGTCGAGCCTGTTCGTTTCTGTCTAACTGACAGCGAACGGAGTAATCTCAATCAGCATGAGTGAAGGGGGAAGAGAGATAGAGGAAAGTGAAAAGCGGGAGCAGGGTAATGTATATCAGTGGAAGAGTTAGAGAACAAGGGTTGTTTGATGTAAGCAGCAGATAATCGAAAACAAAAGGGCTATAATTTCTTGGTGTGATCTTTATTATTTTTTTATATATATTTATATAGATATTGGCGATGGATATCGAGTCTCTGTAAATGCGGAATCTGTTTGTTGTATGTATTATTCTTCACATCATAAACTCTGAGGTAAGAAGTACATTCCTTTCACGATAGAACAAAATAAAATTCCTTGTTTGAAATCCTTTTTACTGATTCTATTGCTTCATTTTCAATTTCATGGCATGCTTTTGTTTCACTGTTCTGTTTGAGTAAAACTTAGGCTTAACATCATATCCGTTAGCAGACACAAATATAAACTGCTTCTCTGTTTGGCCTGATCATATCTGCTTACAGCTTTAAGGTTCAGAGATTTCCGACAGGGTAGAAATTACTGACTTTTTTTCCTGCATGCTCATTGTCATTCTGGTCCTCGCCTTTTTTTTTTAGTGAAATTTATTCTTGAGTAACTCGTACCCTAGCCTGCTGAATGTGTTGCTTATGAGCTTTTTAGCATCTACTGGAAAATATAGCAAACAGGACCACTGTTGGAAATGAAAGCTCATGGAGTACAAACCCAGTAATGAATTTTTTTCTGAGAGCAGAGATGTGGTGTTGCATTTAATTTGCATATTTTTCATTGAACAGTAATCAGAATCTCTCTATATATCTTAATCCGTCGGTAACATGCGTTGCCAAGGGGGTCAAGTGACCCCTTCTCTTGCCACTGTCATGGTGGCGCTCTCTCTCTGTCTCAATCAATGATCACATGATAAAACAGCCTGGCGGAAATGTGGAAAATCTAAGAATTTTCTTTGCCATGTTGGGGTATCTGTCTGTAATAATAAACTCGGGCAAGTAGTAGTCAAGAACCAACAGTACACCACTTGTCATTCTCATCAGACCGACTAGAAACAAGTTGAATTATACAAATGTCAATTGCCTAAACACTGTTGTCTTTTGAGCTGTTGAGGGAGACACAGTAGAAGAAGAAGAAGAATCTTTCTTATTATTTGTTTCCATTCCATATGCTCGAATCAAGGTTCTCTTGACTCTCTTCTTCTGACAGGCTTTCACTGTTTCCTGCTTTATGAAACCATCAAATTTCGACCAGAAAACAATCCTTTCCCTGTAGTCCAATCAAAAGTTCAGCCAGAAATTTAAAATACTGTAAACGGAGATCTTTTTTTGGTGGCGGGTCCCATTCCACGTGGTTAATTTGCCTCCTTCAGCTGGGGCTTTAAATGGGAAAAATGCCAATTTCGGTTTCCAGTTTTCTGACGCCGGTTAGGGATGTTCCAAGATTTGTAATCTGAACCTGATTTATCACGTATGAATCTGACTGGTTACGTTACGGAGTCACGTACTCACATGTATGAGCCGAGTCAGACAGCATAGAGAAAATGGAAAAATGACATCTGATTCCGATCGTGCTGAGTGAAATTCAGATCCGAAATCAGGAAGAAAAAAAATGGTGTCAGAGGGCAAAGCACTTGTTTTTTTCAGAACCAACACAGGATTTCAATCAAGAGTTTCTAGAGTTACTCACATCAATACGGAAGAATTGTTTAAGATTCTCTTGTTACAAAAATGTAGTGCAAAACAAGACCTATGCTATGACAAGTTTCATTAGTTAAGGTATAAACAAACAAAACAGCCGGCTAACAGAATAAAATTCTGCATAATAACAAAGATGTTTTAAATTCTGATAACAAGGAACCTAAGCAGGCAGTAATAAAAATACCAAAGAAAGAAGAAACAAATGGCAGAAGCTTTAGTCACATTTTTCTTGCAGAGATTGAATGATTTCATATTGAAAGAAAGCAATTTACTCACTGGTGTTGACAAAGAAATTAAGCTTTTACAAAACGAGCTTGAATGGATGCGTCTGTTCATCAAAAATGCAGATGTAAGAGCTGATACAGAAGTGAAGCTGACGGTGAACCAAATACGTGAACTAACTTTCAATGCTGAGGATGTGATTGATGAATTCATCCTAAGAGTATATCGACATGGGCATCCAAGAAATGGTTTGTGCGCAGTTGTGGGATCCTTCAAAAGTTGCATCTGTTCGATTCGTAAAATACGACTTCTTCATGAGCTTGGAAGCCAGATTACTGAGATCAATACTATGTCAGAGAAAATATCAGCCAACAAATCTAAGTATGTCATTGAAGGTGGTGAATCTTCTAAATCTTCATATGAAACTACCTTTGTCATGAATAGGCATAAAGTCAAGAGAGCTCCTATTGCTGAGGAATGGGATGTGGTAGGGATTGAAGATAGCACGAAACAAGTGAAGTCACTATTGATGGAAAGAGGAGATGGGAAGCAACATCTAGCCGCTGTTGCAATTGTTGGTATGGGTGGTTTAGGCAAGACTACCCTTGCTAAGAAAGTTTGTAACAGTACTGATGTTCAGAGGCATTTTGATTGTTTTGCATGGGTTTATGTATCTCAAGAATATAGACTGAAAGAGCTATTGCAGAGCATTCTAAAATGTATTACAACCATCTCAAGGGAAGAACTGGAGAAACTAGACGTGGAAGAGTCAAGGAAGATGCTTCGTGCGTGCTTACAAGGTGGCAAGAAATACTTGATAGTTTTGGACGATATGTGGAATATTGAAGCTTGGGATGACTTGAACCCTTCCTTCCCAGATGAAATGAATGGAAGCAGAATATTACTTACAACTCGCAACAAACATGTGGCTCTGTATGCTGATTCTTCCTCTAACAACATCCATGAATTGCGTTCTCTAAATAAAATGGAGAGTTGGGAGCTGTTTACGAAGAAGATCTTCTTGCCTGCAGGAAGAGGAGAAGGATGCAGCAACAATCAAGAATACAGGTGCCCGTTAGAGTTGCAGGACTTGGGGAATCAGATGGTAGAAAAGTGCCGCGGGTTACCCCTAGCCATTGTCGTTTTGGGAAGTCTCTTATCAAGCAAAGAAAAGTCACAGATTGTATGGTTCAAAGTAAATGCTAGTGTAAACTGGCATCTTACACATGGAGTTGGTTCTCACTCCTGCGCTGGAATTTTAGCCTTGAGTTACTATGAATTGCCGTATTATCTGAAGCCTTGCTTTTTATACATGGGCATTTTCCCTGAAGATCAAGAAATCAAGGTGTATACATTGTTCAGTTACTGGATTGCAGAGGGGTTCATACAAACAAGGGGAGAACAGACAATGGAAGACGTTGCAGAAGATTACTTGGAGGAGCTGATTAGTAGAAGTATGATTCAGGTGGGAAAATGGAAGTTTGATGGAAGGGTAAAATCTTGTCGCATCCATGATCTACTTCGAGATCTTTGTATTGAGGAGTCTAAAAATGATCAATTTCTCAGAGTTTGTGGAAGCAATGATGACTTTACAAAGTCATTGAATATTCGTCGACTAATAATTCATGGAAATGGTGATGGTACCAACAATGAGAAGCAATTCATTTCTGAATTTCATGGCACTCCTAACATCCGTTCTTTTATGTGCGTCAGGAAAAGCGTAAATGAAAAGCAATTCTGGAGATATTTATGTAGAGGTTTCAAACTGCTAAGGGTGTTAGAACTGGTTGAAGTTAAAAACCTCCGCATACTACCAAAGGATATAGGAGAACTCATTCATCTGAAGTACTTGGGCTTATGCGAAACCAATTTAGAAAGACTATCTAACTCCTTGGGCAAACTTGTGAACCTACAGACTCTGAACCTCCAGAGGTGTCATCTTGAAAATATGGCAGGTCAGATTTCGAACTTGCATCAACTAAGACGCTTATATGTTTTATATACGGAACCTTATGACCGGACAATTTTGGACAAGTGTTTGGCTGTTTCTTATGTTTCTCACTTGAGGATTGACAACCTAAGAGATCTCCAGAGTCTGGTCCTTGATGCAGGACCTTGGATACATGGTGATGCTTTGGGTAAATTGAGTATGCTAAAGAAGTTGCGGATAAGGGGAAGTCTGATTCCATACAAAGAGGTAATTTCTGACTCTATTGCCAAATTGAGTAACCTGAGGTCAATGGAGCTATGGAACTGTGAAGAAGTCCCGACATTGATTCAATCTTCACAGAATGATTGTCTCAACAAGTTGCATTTAAATGGCAGACTATCCTTGGAAAAATTAACAGACAATACGGAATTTTGGTTCCCACCAAATCTCCATAAGCTAACTTTGATGAATTCACATATGGAGAATGACCCAATGGTGATTCTAGAGAAGTTGCCTAACTTGGAAATTCTAATGTTGCATTATAATTCGTATGTGGGAAAGAAATTGGTTTGCTCGCAAGAAGGATTTCCTCGTCTTCAACTTCTGAAATTATGTGGCTTAATGCGGTTAGAGGAGTGGACAGTGGAAGAGGGAGCATTGAGTCGCCTTACTCATCTGAGAATTTATACATGTAAAAGACTGGAGACGCTTCCTGATGGGCTGCGACAGCTAACTTCGCTTCAAGAATTAGAACTTTATAATTTGACACACAGATTCATAGGAAGACTAACAAAGAATGTTGGAGAGGATTGGGATAAGATCAAACATATACCATCCTTGAGTCTAAAGTAGGATCATGTGGTGCTTCCTACTCTACTCAATACTCAAGATCTCAACCACCTTCGACAATGAGGTAATGCAGACTAGACTTTTCTACTCAGTTTGGGAAACACACACCCACAACCACAATTTGTTTACTCCTTCACTGTAACATGTTAATGTTGTCTGTCTTGGATTGTCAGTCAGCAACTTCCAGATATGTACTAAGAATTCTAACTTATAAGTTATAATATGCTAAACAACTTTATAGACTGCCAGAAATAGAGAGGAAACAATAGGCTTATACCACCAATCGATGCATTGTGAAAAAACAAACTAACTAGGGATGGAAACATAATTCAGCGATTGAGATTTATAAAAAGGTAAGCATCGAAGTTCAAAAGTCTAAATTCTGACAGAGCATTACCTGGTGATTAGTGGTGGTGATGAGACTATGCTGGCACAGCACGCAAGAACTTGACAGATAGAGACTTCAGAGAGCGAGAGCAAGCACGAGAGTAATGAACTGACAGGATGATGTCAGTTTCAGACATTTTGCTTAGCAGTGTCTAATCTTCTTCATTAGCAATATTTAATACTATATTTTCTACAACAAGATATAATTCAAATAATAAAAAATTCTAAAAAGATATCCATGTGTATAAAACTAACATCTCCAAGACCTGCAAGAATGGAAAAGTAAAATTTACCAGCATGTCTTTTGTGAAGACCTAATACAATCCACACAAGAAAACAGGTGCATCTAGGAATATGCATTGGAGATGCTAAAATCCTTTTTAAGTAAACACTCCCCCTCCTCAAAGCCTAAAGTCTGTTTACACCATCTTTTTTGTTGTGATAGGTGGGAAACCCTTTCATGTCAGAAGTGACTTTGAATGTGGCGAGAGAAAGCTAACTGGTGATTGTTCTTTCTGTTCAGAATTGAAATCCACTACATTAATCACTGCACAATGTAATCCTAGAGTAGCTTCCATTTGTGGTTTTTTCTTCTTTTTTTATTTTTTTTATTTTACGAATTTTAGCTTAATTGTTATGAGTCTATAACTTATAAAATCTGAACACAGATTTCTGCCTAAAGGATAACTCTAGTAGCCAAGGACCCCTTTCTTTCTATTCATGAAGTGAAAGAGGAGAGACAAACAGATAGTGTGAGCAACACAGACACAATCGAAACAAGACATTAAAAGCACAGAAATGTTTGGTGTACCGCAACAACACACCGTGATGTGCACCGTGATGTTGGTGTGAGAGAAAAGAAGGTGGTGGACCCCACCCCCTGCGAATCTCCCCCAGGGCTGCCCTAATGGCCCTTGGATCTGATCACGGTGCACATCACGGTGATCAGTTTCGGTACGTGTATCATTTCTGTTAAAAGCAGGCTAAACTGTGAGATCCCATTATAATATTGATAATCGTGAATTTGTGCTACAGACTTGATTAGTTTGATATTTTTAGAGTGAACATAGAACAACAGATATCCGATGACTAATAGCAACTGTACAGTAGTATACATCTTTTCAAATGCAGGCTGATTCTCAGCTCAGCCTCGCCTATTTCATTTCTTCCCATTCATTGTAATGAATTATACAATCCTATTCAGTAAGAGAAAAAAGACATGAGTTTTATAGAGACATTGCATACTAGATTTCTTGATAGGATCTTCCGAAAAATTCCCCTGGAACCATATCATCGTAGTTAGGTTTGTAGGTTGTCTGCAAATAATAACAAGTTAAACATTTAGATAACACATAAAGATGTCAAAGCTAAAAAATAAATAAACTTACAGAGTTACTAATGTACAAAGATATTTGCGGTTTATTATGGGAAGCACAGAATTCCCATGCATCTGTGATAGGAAAAAATGAGTTGTCATTCAGAGATGTCATCAAACTCTGGTAACCATAAAATACACAATGTTTGGAGTAGAGAGAATCAGAGAAACAGACATATTATATATTATATATTAATAGTTAGAACTATGTCTACCACAGATAGTTAAAACAATGCCTTCGTCTTCTCAATACTCACTGAGCTAGATGGTGATGAACTAGGATGCAGTTAAACATCGTGATAGAACCATGTGTTTAGTTACAAAACTTGCATATTAACAAAGCACATGTTGAACAAATTCCAAATCCCGAGGGACTGCAGGAGGCAACCGTGTGCTATTTGATAGTCTGTTTGACCAAATGATACCCAATTTGGCTGTCCCATAACCAGAGATTTCACAAAGTACCCATAATGGTTCTAGTTATACTTGAAAGATAGACAATGAAAACAAATATAGATGTTTTATCGACGAGGAATAGACACAAACTAGTGCAGTACACAGAACGCAACAAAAATCAGTTTGATTACTAGGCAATGGCATGCTTAACATCCCAGAATAAATGTATACTAATTGCAGTGAACTATTATATAATAGCATCTTGGTACAGCTACAAAGATATACATATTCTGTGCATTGTGTGCAACAACAAAAAGGGTAAATTTTGGGTTACTTACTTCCTAATCTTCCCAATCAATCAACTTGCTTCGAGGTACATATAGCTTTGCAACTTGCTCCTCCGAGTCAACATCATTGACAACACCACGACATCTCGGGAAACCACAATAGCATGATAGTCTTTCATCAATGGAGAAAAATCTGTACGTACAGCAAAAAGGAAAATTAGTAGCAGCAGAAAAGTAGCAGAAAAGTAAAGTTCGTAATTGAGCAGGAGGAAACCTGTAATCATATGTCAGTTCTTCCCATTTCTTAATATCTCTTTTCGCAAATATTATAATGTGCTCATCACCATGAACACTTATCACTCTTGAATAACAATTTGGCTGCACCAGGATCACATCAGAAATACCAAAAAAGTTAAGTATATCACGTCTCACCAATACATGCATATTTAGGTAGGTAACCAATTTTAGTCACTATTTCTATTCATTTGGTTAATGTGAAAAACAAATTAATAAAGCTTTAGATACTTACTTCGCATGAGTGGTTTATCAAATGAGCGATGCTTCCTGCCCTCGTGGCATCAATAACACGCTCATCATCGATTCGAAACATATATGTCCCAGCACCCTGGGTACAAAAGTTCAGTGTCAAAGTTACTAAATATGCAATGCTTTCTCAATTAGTGTTTTTTACATAACCAAAGCTTAAATACCTATAAAAACAGCTTTCAGGAGATTAAATTATGCCAACAAAAACTAAAACTTCAGAAAATTTAATTTTCATTCTCATTGGATTGTAATTGTATAAACCAGGCAGCTATCTAGTTCCATTATAAGATGATGAATGGTGTTAAGAAGTCAATCATCTGTCTTAGAATTCTACATCCAAAGAAGGTTTCTTTAATAATCTGAAAGCTGCGTCATCTTTTATCCTTTTTGATCGGTTGGTTTGGACAGATGGCTTGCTTAGATAACAGATGACACGGCTTTCTCCGACTGTTCTGACCAATATATTAGAAAATTGGAAGAGCAAAGATGTTTTCTCCCCTAAAATACCAGTGCACTAGTAAGAAGATCCAACTTATCTATGTCAAGTAATATGTATCTACACATGAGAGGAATTGTCATCTCCAGGAGATACTCGTTCAAAGATGACAGACCATTGTAGCCTCGCTGTTCATAAGATTTGAGGATTTCTCCTCATTCATAGACAACGTCACCTTTCTCATAGAGTGAAATGGAGAGAGCCAATGATAGGGAAAAAAAAAACAACATGAATAGAACAAGAATGTAGAGCTCTTCCATGTGCTTTAAATAGGTTAAGCTGAGCAAGTGTACCAGAACAATACAGAGACAAAATTACTCACCACTAAAGAATTGTAAAAAATACGCTCTCTTCTGTCAGCTACTGAGGGTCTAACCAGCTCGCCCGAGTACTCAATCATCTACATCATGAAGATGGTTGTTAATGGAAAACATTTGTTTATGATATAATAAATTGTATAGAAATGGGAAATGATATACTGAGAATGCCTTACCATGTCTCCTGCTCTATGTGGATGCTTAGCAAAGATGCCAAATCCGTGTATTCCTGACTTTCCTGGAAGCACAAAAAATGTACGTCATATACTACATAAGTCACAGAATTTCGGAAACATTTATAGCATGGAGAATTTAAGACAGCATCAGATAATATCCTGGTTAAGTAATAGAAAGAAGACATAGTCAATGGGCCACGAACAAATACAGCCTTATTCACCATACTTCACAGAAAAGCGCAGGGGACACAAGAAAATCCATGCTTTTTAACTTTCACCGACAGATACAAGATGAGCTGAACATAAACCATGAGGTTCTAGAATGATGCCTTGATACTGAAGAAAGAGAAGAGGATATGACCAGGTATGTGTGCAAGTTGGAAAAGCCAACTTTGTCAAGCAAATTGGCACAATTGGTTACTATTCCTTGTGTTCCGCAACTTGATTAAGGGAATGGAATGTCAAACGAGGAAGAGAAGACATTAATACGTATTGGTGCTTAAAAACTAAACAGGCTCCCAAACACCATGTAGGTTAACAAAAACACTATTCGACATTCTAATAAACACTCGTAATAAAAATTAACTAAAGAACTTTAAGGCATAGGATCACAGATTTGGTTCCTTCTACTAAGCAAAAGTGAGCATCAAGATAAAGTGAAATGTAATAACGACTTTAACTGTAATACATATCAGCGACCTAAGAACATGATGTATCTTACCGAATGCTAGTCTTTGTCTGAAGGTTTTCTTCATGTATGTGTATTTCTCGCCCATAGACAGCACACCCTTAAGAATCCCGAGCTGAGACATTCTCAATTTCTGAAGGCTAGAAGAAAATCTTAAGGGCTCAAGTTCATCAGCTGAGAATGAATTGCCGACTGATCCATTTTGGCAGTAACCATTAACCAAGTACGGCCTGTTTTCAACAAATAACCGCTTCATAGATGCAGCCGCTAGAACTTCAGGTTCTTTCCGTCCCCTCCTCCCAAGGAAATCATAAGGCTCTGCCAACCCATAACGGAAAGAAATGTAAGAACAAATGAAATCATGGATAAAGGTTACTCAACTTCTTTTATAAGGTGCATTAGCCAAAAAGTAATATAAGTGGTTCAATAGCATACCACTACGAGCACACCCAGATGGATTAAGTGGAGGAGTGTAGTTGGAAAAGTCTCGGGCTATCGGCTCAATTTGTTCATCAGAAGGTGGATGCTCATTAGATGGCTGCCTATGCTTCTTGCAGAAAGACAGTAACTGAATACACTGATTAACCTCATCCTCGTCGAAAGATATCAGATGAAGCCTGTCCTCATCAGGTAGCTACAGAAACATAAGAAATTGACGACACAGTGAGCCTTTGAGAGAATAAAGATATGAATTTCCAATTTCCTTCCAACAAATAAAATAAGAACAACAACAAAAGAGGTGTTCCGAGAAGAAAGACAAAAGGCAGGCCGCAAAAGACACCTCAACACAAAGATCAGCAGCACGGGCGCAAAGTGGATGATATGCCACGCGACAAGTACTATTGGAACACTGCAGATTTGTGATTTACAAACCAACAAAAGAAACATTATTTAAGAGACAAATAAGCAACTAAGTATAAAAAATAAATGTGATAAGGTCAAGATAACGAAGAGCACAGATTTAAAAAGCAACATGGTGGTAGTAACCAAAAGGTTCACGACAACAATTATTAGCTCTCCAGGAATCTAAAAGCTATTTCATGAATCATGGTACAAAATGCAAATTCATACAAGCATACCTGGATGCAAGCTCCATAGGACACACCACAAATACTACACAATAACTTCCAGCGGTCCTGTGAAAACACCAATTGATTTAAACAGAGAACCAAGTTCACACCGATCAATTGATGGTGGAGTTTATACTGAAGAATGTAAGAGTCATCGACTTGATTTGTTTCCAAGGAGGTAAGGCAAGAGAGAGAGTGAGATCCATGCTTAGAAGCATTTTAATAAAGATAAAGAGTATATTAAGCAATGAAAGAACACCTTATGAATTTTGTTCACCCCGTCAATAGGCTCCATTCTCTTGATGTCTGATAGGCATGTTTCTGCAATCAATTGGTTCAGTATGTATCATTGCTACCACATTATATGCATTTAGTTGCGAATGCTTAATCAAACTCAAGCTGAAAAGAGTTTCAATAGTAGTGAATAGTCAGCTGGTAATAAGTTGGATTTTACAAACCAGGTATCCATATTGCACAAGCAAGATGAGCCCAACGTCCATCAGTTGTAGGTTTCATTGCACCCCCTACAACAGGGCACAGACAGCAGCGCGGAGGAAACTCTGGTGCCCCTGGACGACATAAGTTGCACAACCAAAGTACTCCATTTACAGGTTCAAGTTCACCATAGCATCTTGCATGGACCTGATGTAAGAGACGTATTATAATATGCATCAAGATGCATCAAAGAGGGAAATAAAAGGATATGGTATCTCTGATAGACAAATGGAGCACATATTAAGTGATTAGCCACACTTCAAAATCATTTAGTCAAAAACTATAAAGCTTAACCTATTTGACATAAAAACATTGTTCCAGTTGTCTAAGTCTATAACTTTTGTAATTAAGAAACATCAGAGAATTTCTTACCATCATTCGGCATTTATCACATTGCAGGAACAAATTATCCACGTATTCCTGAGACGAAGTAAGAGATTAGAACTTACTTGACTCATGCTTATTTTACAGAAAATAAAGAAAATCGCAAACCAAATTAGCTTCCAAATAAGCGAACGCGCATTAGGATGTCAAAAATATGCGATGCAACATAGATAAGAAAGAGTATGTCACTATATGCTGGAACAAACGATCAATTAAGCACAATATGAAGCCTGGTGCTAGCTGATGAAAAGAACACTGATGCCAACCTCATCCATGTGGCAAACATTGCACTTGTCAAGATCTTTCCAATCAACACGAACAGGTCTATAGCCACCAGGTAGGCCGCGTCTGGAGTATATTGGAGATCGTCCAGAATTTGTCTGTCAAATGCAGAGAGTTTTAATTCAGGGAAGACAATAGGAAGATGAAAAAAACAAAAATGTCAATTCATTTGTCAGACTTCACGTACAGTACAAGAAAAGTTCACATGGTTAAAAACAACTATCAATGTATAAAAGTATCAACTCCCAGCAACAACCATTTCAACCACTACAGCAGAAATAACTAAATACCGCATAATGGAATGTGGAGAGTGCAAAATATAAACAAAAAGAAGATTTGTAGGTTCAGCACAATAAACTATTTGTAGACTGTAGTACCACACTCAAAGATAAACCATAACTGACCTCTATAAGTTTGAAAACTTTATCATACGAAAAACCGAACATATGAGAACCAGACTTCCCAATCCTTTTAACTCCTGCTTCACCGTGAACACCGTTAGGCAAATCTTCCTGCAATTTCCTCAACCTTTTGTAAATTTTGTTCCAGCAAGCAGATGGAGTGGATCCTCTAAACTGCAAAAAGAAACAGATGATGGGTATAATACATACTGTTGGACGTCACAAATAGCACAGTGAATGAAACAAAAGAGTAAAGTCAGTTTGGTAGTATAAAGTGGGGTAAAACACCTGCAAACAGAGACTGCATTCCCGATTCTCATTGTTCATTGCCTAGAACAAAAGATCCTAGGGTAGCAAAATGAAGTTTGCTAATACTTTTGTGTTTGTGCAGTAGTTAAATCATAATATGGCAGATATTCGTACAAACATATATACAAAAAACAAAAAAAAAGGACAGTTGATCCGACACTCCTCCGTGAAGGGTCAATAAGGTGTTTACCTGCTCTCCGTTGTCAGATGTGACTCTGAAAAGCGGTCGAAATTTAGCTTCTGGGTCTCTGAGAACTTCCATTTTATAAGTAGAACTTGCACTAGAATCTGAACGAAAAGAAAGATGTTTAGTAAGAACACAGTTTTATCATATAAGCACGAGGTCTAAGCAGATCTACATAAAACCTCAAAGGTGAGAGAAATGCATCACCAGTAATAGAATTAAAATTCCTGACTGCAGTGTATCCTTCGGGCCAGATATATTTATCATTATGAAAATGTTCGGAGTCCATGACAATTTCACCTGTAAGAAGACATCACACAATCAGTAACGCAAAGTAATTTCTCACTTTAAGCCCCATTAGTTACTTTCACAACCAAGTTCACTAATTGATTGTTATGGAATATAAGGATGCAACAGCAACACATGCAACTGTATGATTCACCCTGTCTTAAGTTAGGGTGCAAGAAATCCTTACAACTAGAGCTGGCAAAGTTCAAGATTCACCTAAGCTTAATACACGCATATCCCCTAGATCAATTGGGCAACTTGTCATTCTCTTCAACTTCTCTGCCACTTTATCTCCTCCATTGCTATCATCCGAACTTGAAGTACCCTTCTTATCTTCATTTCCAGAATCCTGACCTTGTGTCCCATTTTGGAGCTGCAGCATTGCTCCTGGAAGCTTTTGTTCACTTAGATACCTGAGTAAAATGGAAATGATTTGGTTTAAAAGCAACATTCAGACCTGAAATTAGACCAGCTGAGCTCCAAGACTAAAGCTACCTGGGAAAATAAACTTGTGGGAGAAGCAGCATAATATTAAACGTTAAAACAAACGAAAGGCAGAAAATGCATTCTCCATGTATATGAGGAAAGCCTTCTACTCAAACCAGGAGAAGTTCATGCAAGGATTTCAAAATTTAAAATAAAATCTAAGAAAAGATACGTCAGCACACGTTTTAAACAACATATACAACAATAACAATCAAGGAGGATCTCGAAGAGGTATTTTCACCAACCAAATGGGAAAGCACAAACGACAAACAAAGATACTTTAAATGTAAGAAAATGGGCATGTATATATCATGGCAGCAACTTAGATGTGAAAATATGAGTTGGTACGGGGAAATGATTTTGGCAACCCTCTCTTTCACATGCAGGTTTAGATAAAGAAATCGCATAACCATTTAGATATACAGTATACCAAATACTATACCTTACAACATGCTATTGCTATCTTTCCAAAGGAAAAAGTGCAGAATATTATGGTGCTAACATGGTGTGGACACAGAAAAACTTGTATTCAAGAATCTAATGAACACTTTTTGGCCAATGGCCACATCATTCTGTCATGCAGCAATAGTTCTCCAAGAGAAGAAGTGGAAAGACCCAGCCCTAAATTCAAATACGATGGCCTACTGCAGCTTGGTATATTTGCTCTTGACAAAGTGAGATTTCTTTCAAGTTGGAGGATAATCAACAAGGTACTTACTATATGAAAAGCATAAACGGTATTGTGGGATCCAGTGCTCAAGTGAGCTATGTTGCTATATGAAAAATTCTCATGAGCTCGTTCCAAGTCCCCAATTCTGATGCCAAACAATTAATTTGGCTTCCCTATAATACTCTAGGAAAGATAAAATTCTGGAGTCTTCCAAGATTCCAGTCTTTTCGGAGTTTCCATTGTGTTGAAAATTTAACCACTAACCTCCATGGGAAGAGTACACAAACTGCGTTATAAACGGCTTCAAGAACTTACATAAGAAGTTGCTTCTACAGCATAACATGGTACATCATCATTCTGTCTTAATTGAAATACTTTCACATGCAAATGATTTGTTTGAGAGTTAAGCATGATAATTTATAGTTGCACAGGGAAGGCATTATTACTAGTGAAAGTAATGAAAACAACTTCCATGCATAAATCACATATCAATTTTGTTTTCCTAGAAGCTAAGCAAATACACAAAAATGAAAAGTTAATCTTTAAAAACAACTTACAATTTTGCTTCTTCTAAGCTTGTAATGAATCGTGGTTGCTTGCACTTTAAATGGAAAGAACCAAGCAGACCTCTGAGAAATGAGATAACTTGTTTCACAGTGATCCTGTCCAATGATAAGGAAGTTGTTTAGAATGAATTTACATCTCACTAGAATGAGCTTACATCTGACCTATTAGCATATAACAAGACTCGTCGATCAAAACTTGTATATTATATCCTTTAAGAAGAATGAAGTTCAAGGTAAATTTTGAGGTTCTTGCAGTGTACAGAAGAGTAGCAAACCTTGCAAAGTCGTGGGTTCCAAAGAACTGTACGCAAACTGATTTCTCATTTACATTGGATTTAAGAGCTTTAAATGCAGCAATATCTGATCCATTCACAACAACTGCTGGCCACATTGCGTAACCTACACCATAATTAATATAAAGACGCTTATAATCTCGGCCGAAGAGAAAACGAATGATACCCAAAAACAACTTATCGAGTCACCAACAATTCGAGTGAAGTATTTTTTTTCCATACTAATTTGTGCTAGACAAGCATGAAAACAGGTTGCAGGCTAGTAATCTCATTAACATGAAACACATGCAGTTCAGATACTCTAGGCCATCTAACTTATCTACATCATTTAGCAGGAAAAAGAAAATCCCAGATTTAAAAGCAGTCTAGTAAAATTTGAGGAGATAGCAAAAATGGAATTCAATAGCCAGAAAGAATGATATATTCAAGGAACAAAAAAGAAGCAAAACTGAAAGTAATATCTTAGGACTTCAAAGATGGCGACAAAATAAAAGCTCCCTTACCATTAAAAAAAAACAAGGATAAGATAAGTGCTTCCTTGTTGTAATTAGAAAAAGGCTGCATTTGTTATCATAATGCTTCTTTACCAACAAAGAAGTCAATTTCGCACATCACTGTTTTCATTCTAATGGTATATAGTATTCTAATCTTCTTTAGGTGATAAACTTGTTTACTAATATCTGATTTTACCCACGACCATTAAATAAATAAAAAAACTCCTAACACCTGAATTCATAATAACAGTTCAAAAACATAATGCATAAATCAAATGAAACCTGACCCCTAAAGAACAAAAAACAAGGTCGCCAAAGATAATATAAGATGCCCCAAAATCAAATTTGAGACTCCCAACATTTTACTGAGAGCAGACTGAAACAGACAAGAAGGTGTATATCTATAATACCAATAGGCAGCGAGAGCAGTGGAAAATCTGTATCTGTCTGTCTGGTTTCTCTAACGGATGGTGTCCAACCCTACACTTATATTGAAGACCACTAAAACAACCTTGGATGACACTGTCACGTAATGAATGTGTACATAATATACTTTCACCGTACAGTTAATTAATATAGCAAACCAACCTGTTAATTTGGCCCATATTATATCCCCAGGTTCAAGCTCTGCGCAGTCATCAAAACCAGCAGCCAGCACAAGCATCTCATCATAGCCAAGGCCACCAATGTCGCTGTTCGCAGAACGCGGTCTCAGTTTTAAAGACTGCATTTCCTCGCGAGAAAGATAAAACTTTATCTTTTCAGTTGAAAGAGTTACACTTTCACAATCTCCATCTTCATATTTAACCTGCATTTTATCTTGCATATATAAACAATTGACTACAAATAACATTGAGCATCCAGATAAACAACAATACATGCTCTCAAGCAAACAGTATGATCAAGATACAGTATAAGAATCATGCTATGAAACTTTTGAAGTAGTCTTTCAAACGGACAATGGGCTAATAAATGAACACCACATACAAATGATGAAAGTGAGAAACAAACCTGATGCGCCTTAGTCTCTGGATCAAATCCTGCAACTGATCCTGGATACCAGTCTTTATCTAAAGGCCAGTATACCTGTAATTCAACCAGTTAAAATTCAGAAGAAATAAACAACAATTAAAAAATCAAAAGTGATATAACTCAATCAATGAACGGCATAGTGCCCCTAACAACTTGCCTTGCATGACATTCCAATGAATGTTTGCGGATCAACATCCTTCAAATTCAACCTACAATAGCAGCAAACAAGCATTTCTCAATCAAAATCAAATTCCCTAAAAATTAAAGATTTCCCAAGCATTTATCCAATACGAACTAGATGAAGATATCAAAAAACTTACTCAACCCATTTCTTAACTAAACCAGATGCAGAACCCTTATTCAATTGAGGATCTTGACAGAACTTTGACATCTTCCGACCTCGAGTTTCTCTAGAACCAGGAGTACACTCCAAACCACTCAAAAAACTCGAATCCACCACCAAATTTTGCAATTCATAATTACTAATCGTGTTCTTCTTCTCCTTCCTACCCACTTTCTTAGCTTTCTCCAGCCTCTCAGATTCAGAATCCTCATCCTCAAATTTCCTCTCACTTTTAATACTGCACTTGTTCAAAATTCTAGGTTTTGATTCATCGAATTTCTCATTACAAAATTTGGCCCTTTTACGCTGTCTAGTATAAACCCTTAAAGACGGAGATGTGGTTTTTTTCTTCTTTAGGGCGGATTCATCATCGAAATGAGATTGATGATCAAAATCACCAAGTTTTCGAGCTTTTACCTTCTTAGACATAACATTTGAAGATCCAGTAGTAGCAGTAACATAAGGATCTGTTGATGAATAAACACGAAGAAGTGGTACATAACGCATTGGACTACTACCTCTATCACTTTCTTCTCCTTCTTCTTCGTCTTCTACCATGAATTTCTTCACTGGTAACGCCGATTCCATTATTAAATCGAAGAAATTCACTGATAAAAACTACGAATTTAATTTCTGTTTCGATTTCTCTATCGCGTTCTGTATCTAGGGTTTTGAAAGAAGAGGGAAAGAGAGTTTCTTTGGTTTTGGAATTTGGGGAGTTTCCCCAAAAATAAGATGGTTTTCCCGCCGTGGTGTGGTGAGAAATAATATTCCCTCTCATCTCTTTCTTCCCATCTTTGGCCTTTTTATCCAGGCTTGATCGGGTATACTCAAACTAATTGGGGTATACCCAATAAGACAAAATCTGGTCATTATGAAGTAAAACCAAGCCACCCCTTAACCTTTTTTTTTAAATGGCTAATATGCCCTTGGTTAATTAACACTAAAATTCTGATTAGGTTAATTAATTGAGTTTAGATTAAAATTTTCAAATTATGAATTCAGTAGATTAACCTTTTGATCCGTCTTATGAGTTCGATTTCGATCCAAAAATTTTGGTTTTGAAAATGCTTAAAGCCGGCAAGGTCGTGGTTTGAATAAGCTTCCGACCAAACATCCGCCGGAATGGTCAACTTTGAATAAGGTGTCGATCGATCTTCCGCCGGCAGTGTCAACTTTGAATAAGTTGTTGACCAAATATCCACTCGAGAATGGTCCTCGGATGAAGAACACGCCGACTATCTTGGGCAAAGCAATCTTGCGGTCGGCATGTAAATATTTCCTACCCTTCCTAGCTATATTAATCTCGGCATGCAAAAAAAAATACAACCTTGCTTTGACATAATATGGAAGATGTAATTTACTTTATTCATTCAATTTTGGTTACTACATTGATTGAAACATAAAACATAATCCTTGTCGACGGAAAAACGAATGCACTTAGCATGTGCATCAAGCCTTTGAACCCCTAGGCGACCCTATTGGACGAGTTATAGTCTCGCGAGGGTTTACATAGAGGTCTACCCACAAAACCTACACTAAAACTTTTAAAGCCATCAATCTTCCTCCTCCGAAGACGATACACCCTCCATCATCTCAGGGGCATACTCCGGGATTTTGGATTCCATGAATTGATAGCTTGCATCGAATGCGAATGCTTCCCCTTTTCCTCCAAGTAGCGCGCTTTGGCGACTTCATGCTACAAAAACAAAACACAAACTTACTTTGTTAGTGCGGTTTAAGTTGGAAGATCAAACAACATGGATCACGTAAAATAAACCACAAAAATACTTACAAATTGTTCAATGGACAAGTTAAAGTGGGGAGCGTTGAAAATTGGTTTTGGATAGCTAAATAAGCAAGTATCGCATTTTCAATGACTATGTGCCTATCGTGCACTTGTTGAACACTTCTTGAGTTAGGATTCCCACACTCTTGGCTAAAAGTGTTGTGAACCCTAGCCCAAAGGTTGTGGAATCCACCCTTACGGAGGACTGCCTTCGAACTCTAGTCTCCGCATACCAAGCTTTGGTGATTGCCAAATCTTCATTAGAATCAAATGAAGCCATTTCTTGTGTGTAGAGAGCTATTGGGTGAGTTAGATGGAGTGTGTGATGGTATGAGCTTTGGAGAGTATATGCAAATAGTTGTGTGTTGTTTTGTGGAGATAAGTAGTGCATTTATAGGATGGTGCCCAAATTTGGCCGTTATAGTGTCCAAGTACAAGTGAATCAATGCAATTGTACTTGCAAAAATTTGAATTTTGAACCCGCCGGCGGGGTCGTAAATTTGCTACAATGCCGGCATCGCAAAATGGCCGTAAATGTATGGGTTCATTAGCATGCCGGCCAAAATACCGCCGGCATTTTCTTGTTTTGTTTCCCTCCCGACCTTACATGATTTTAGGCATCAGAAGAATGGTTTTTTTTTCAAGATATGGCCGGCAGGGTCTCTATTTTCGTACCCTTCCGGCTACAAAAACGCCGGCTTAGTAGGAATCATATTACCTTGCCGGCCCTGGTAACTACACAGTTTTTTGTTGACAGGGCCGGCAGTCTGACATTTCACAACCTTGCCGGCCCTGTAACTACACAATTTTTTGTTGACAGGGCCGGCAGTCTGGCATTTCACAACCTTGCCGGCCCACAGGGACAGCCGACGGGTAGCTTAAAAAAGCATGCCGGCAAGGTAATACGACACTTTATATAGCTAAACAAACCATTCATTCAACAACTAGAAATCCAACATTTTTTGTCCAAAATACGAAACATGTCCCATAAACCGTAAAAAAACATTTGTCCACACCATTAACTTAAACATTTGTCCACCACAACATAAAGAAATGAACTAGGAAAGCATTCATTGGCCACGACCACGACCACGACGACCACGGCCCCGTTTTGGAACACTACCTTCACCACCACGACCACTGATGTTACCTTCACCACCAGGACCACTGCTGCTACCTTCACCACCACAAGCACTACGAGTCCTCTTTTTATCAGCCTTTATCTTGGCTTGTGCATCCTTAATAGCTTTTTCTTCCTTTACTTGACTGAAGTTGCTTGAACAATAGTCAAGGCATCCTCATTGTCAACATTGCAAGCATAGTCAATGTGCTTGCTTTGCACAGTTCTCCTCTGTCTTTCGCGCAACACAACACCCTCACAAAGGTCTTCAACCGATCCTTCTATATTCAATTAAACAACAAACAATTAATAGAATGATTCGGTAATGCAATCAATCTTAAAATAGTAAGAGCAACTCTAAAATACTTACAAATATCTTAAGCAATGTTGCTGGGTCTTTCGATTCCATCTTCTTCTTACGAGCCAGTTCTTCAGTAGTCATTGGCCTAATCACGGTAGGACGAGCCCAACCCAAGTACCACGCCATGTATTTCTCAGTAGCTTCATGACCGGTGGTCACCTCGTCCAAAAGACTCACATCGATTTGACCGTGACGCCTATCAGCCCAATGTTCTTGAGTTGGTGCTGGAAGGTAAGAGACGTTCATACCTTTTTGGGAGGTGGTGCAATCACTCATATCCACAGTAAAGGCCGGATTTGCTGCATCGAAATGAGGTTCTTCTTGGACGTAACCCAAATGTCGCATTACCCGATGTGGATCGTACATTGAAAATCCTTCAAACACAGTCATCAAGGGTCCATAGTATAATGCAACAACTTCATTTCTCCTTGGGATTAAACCTTGATTTCTATCCTCTCGATACGGATCAAATATCACCTCTTCCGCAGTCAAATTGTCGATGGCGGCTCGGAGTTTCATAAGATTTTGCGGCATTTCCTTATCCTGAGTACCCTTAAAAATGTACCTTTGCGCTCTTGGCAAATGAACCGGAACACTGTTATCCACTTTGACGTAAGAGTTGTCTTTGAACAAAGAAGGGAAGCGTTCATATATCCAAACCTATACAAAAATAAAAAAAAAGTTTAGTAAGAACCTTATCTTACGAGAATTTTGCGAATATAAATGTTTTAGACAATAAAATTACCTGAAGAGACATGTGTTTCCGTTAACTTGCTTAGTGAGTGCCCTAGAAGATTTTGTCAACTCATTGTTCAAGAAGGCGACCACCGCAGTACCCCAAGAATACCCACGCATCTCATGTAAGGGATCCAATAGTTGCAAGTAACTTGGCCTCGACTTGGTTTTCGGATCGTCGGGGAAGATACATCTGCCCGGGGTGTATAGCAAATAAGCGGCCGCGGTAGCATTGATTCACACCGGGTGCACCATTCCTTCCCTAACAAGGATTTCCTGAGTCTTCCATAATCCGTCCCTCAACTTCTTCACATTAAACTTCTTGGTTAGTCGACCATCCTTCTTGTCAAGAACATCATCCGTCTGAACCTGACTCCAACCGAACAATTTCTTGCTCAATTCGTAAATCTTCTCGAAAGAAATGGCATTATCGAATCCCTCGGTGACTGCTTTTCCATCAACCTCGAGGCCTAGAATTTGTTGAGCATCATCGGGAGTTATCGCCATCTCACCGAATGGGAATAACATAGTATCAGTCTCTCCGTAGAACCGCTCACAGAATGCAGAGATGGTAACTTTATCATGATTAATATTCGAACTCTCCACCGCAGGCAACAACCCGGAGTTCCTCACAATCACTTTCACCTCCTCACATTCCAAGTCAAGATTCCAAGTATGCATCACTGAACACGAAGCTTGGCGCCTCATGAGACGGATGGCATGCTTGTGATCCTAAATACCAAAAAAAAAAAAAAATGAAAAGAAATACAAACACTTGATGCAAATTTAATTAAGATAGTTACACACTTGAATAAATAACAAAGACGGATTAAGATTACTTACGATAGTATTATGGACCGTACATGCCCATGAGTGTTTGTATCCAAAAAGAACAGCTCCACCATCTGCTGGGGTCCCTTTTGGAGGCTCACCTTCTTTCAGTGCAACCATCAAGTGTTTGGGAGGCATGTGAGAATCATCCGGTTTAGTGATCACCCTCTTCTTCGTTCCTATTGAAGTTGAAGCCGAAGCTTCGGTGGCTTGAACAATAGCTAGAGTTTGTTCTCCTTCTCCATCTCCATCTCCATCTCCTTCTTCTTCTTGTTCCTCTTCCTCTTCAACAATTTCATCTTCGATGATATTCTTACCTTTATCTCCATTACCATCATCATCATCATCATCATTACCTCCTCCAGCCTCAGGCATGTCTTGATCACCATCATCATCATCATCATTGTTACCTCCTCCAGCAGCTAGGATTGGTTTCATCAACATCATCATCATCACCTCTTCTACCGATGGAATTGATTGGTCTTCATCTGGAGTCTCATCCGAATCATTGGGTTCGGATAGTGGTTCTAAGACCTTTGTCGTTCCCTTTCACAACATATACCCCTCGATGTTTTGAAGACAAGAGTTTATCACCAACACGAGGAGGGTTTGAAGGAGGACTAAGAGCTGCTTTCAGAGCTGCTTTCTTCTTTGCCATTCGCAATCTGAACAAGAACAATTCAGGAAAAAAACATTACAGGCCGGCAGGTTAGACATATACAACATATCCGGCGGAACAATGGACGGTAAGGTCGACCAAAAGATGAGTGCCGGCTAAGACAAAGCCGGCAGTGTATCATCAAAATAGCCTTCCGGCGCACAAAAAATATAGGATTTTTCACTAAATTGGTCGGAAAGGTCCATTTCCCACACATCGCCGGCTGAAAAATAGCCTAATGGTTTTATATAAATACCCTTCCGGACTCAAAAACTCTAGGCATCAGGAAACATTCTAAACAAGTAGCCGGAAGGGTAAAAAATAATAAGATGCCGGCTTCATTAAAAAACAAAAGACGCCGGAATGGTATACATATGAATAACCTAGCGGCTCTGCTAGTAGTAGTTACATAAACTATACAGCCGGCAAGTTCTTCAACCTTAAACCCTCCCGGCCAAACACTAACTATGAAATCCCGGAAAGGTCGATAAAAAAAACCTTGCCGGCGTCGCAAATGCCAATTCACAAATTCGAATTTTCTGACCTAATTTGACATGCAAACATGAAATCGAAGTACTAGAGTGAGTTTAAACAAGCCATTACTTTCTTAAGCGCACCATTTCACGTGTTTCAGCGAGTTCAATTCCTTCTTCTTCAACCGTTTTTCTCTTCACTTTCTTAGCAACCAAATTTGCAATTCCAGGGTTATATTCATTGGGTTTTCGATTAGTTTCTTTCATACGAGTTGCCTTCTTCCGTGGTGGATCCATTGATGAAGATTAATCGGAGTTTTCGAATCGACGATTTTAACGAATTGATCGACGAGTTTTGGTGGTGGTGGGGTGATGGAGCCGGTAAGGTTGTGGAGGAGAAGAAGAAGAGAAGAAGATGAAATGAAGAGAATGAAAATTGATTTAGGTAGTAATTAGAGTTATAATGGGAAAGGGTAATTTTGTAACTTTACCCATTGACCTCCCCCCTTTGCTCTTAAAAAAGAGTCCCTTTAAAATTGGGTATACCCCAATCAAGCCAGGCTTTTTATGCCCCTTCCAAGTCCGTTGCCCTCGTTGATTCTCGCTCTGTGTGGTCTGTCGCCCTTGCGGAGGGGCCGTGCCAATTTTATTGTTGGGGTCATGTTAATTTTCACCGTATCGTTCTAATTTTATATTGCAAGTCTTTGAAGGAATATTTATTTATCCTTGTTGATTCAATGGGGTGATTGTGCATTCGGTTATGTCTCTTCTTTTTTAACATTTATTTTTAGTTTGTTTTTCTTTTTTCTCTGAATCAACTGATTTGTCTGAATTTGACTCGTCGAATCTGACTCAAAACTTATAGAATAGTTAAGGAAAAAAAATCCCGGTCATATATGTGTCCACCGAGTCGAGTGCAAAATGATATCTAACTCAAATATCTTTGATTCGGACGTATAAGCCGAATTAGATATCAGAAAATTGATAACACGAGTGATTACATCTTATTCGGTACGACTGACATTCAAACAGACAAGGCGTTAGTTTGATTTGCTATAACATTATGATTTAATTAAATTTTTTCTGGTAGGAATCCAATATGGAATTCATAAAAACGAGACAAGTCGTATTACCCTTTTATATGATAAGGGTAATACGATTATCCTAATTATTACCCTTTTATAATAATGTTAGAGCAAGTCCAATGGAGACCGGAAAAATTGCATATTTGATGGTGCACGTGGATAGGCAAACTCGATTTCTCACAGTGGGGAGAAGGGTTTCTCGAAAAAGATTGAACCGCGTCGACTCAAGTTGAAACAATCATCAAGACTGGGATGATTGGTCCAAGTTCCAACGACAACGGTTATATCCAATAGCCAGAAAATTGCCAGTTTTTTCAACCATATAGATTGCACACCATTAAAACGATCAACTCACACCAGATTCAATATCCTCAAAAAATTTCTTTTCTGAAAATCCTTTTAATTCTTGTTTTACTTCTCTAAATTTCTCAATAGAAATGTATCAATCTAAATTTTAAGAGTTCAGGCGGGAAAAAAAAAATCAAAACCCAATATACCTTTACCAACGGCAAAATCAAGTTCGGTAAGAGAATAATCCCTATTTATTTTTAGGTCCAAAACTAGCCAAAGCCCAAGGTCATCTGTCTAAAAAATTGAGCGAGATAGCTCTGCTCAAAAATCAAAAGGTGGTTAGTAAGAAGTTAAGAAGTTTATGAAAAGCAAGCTAATGGTGCTAAAATTGTTGTCGATAAATTTCCTTGGTTTAGTTTGTACCATGTTGAAGCGAAGAAATATCGAAATAAATTAATGTTTGTATTGGTGGAACTTTGGTAGTATACTACACGCATTTCATTTTGAAGACTTCGAAATAGGTATGTAAATATTTTGATTTTTATAGTTCACACGCAATCAATACTAAAATGAAAATGAAATTAAGAATTTCAATGTTTTTACAGGAATAACACCATTAGATTCGTCCTTCCTACTTGGGATATTGTGTGGTTTGAGAGTTGATGTTTCATTTGACCAAGAAGGTAGAAATAACATCATTAGATTCGTTTTTCCTACTTGGGATATTGTGTGGTTTGGGAGCTGATGTTTCATTTGACCAGGAAGGTTGGTTATCAGAAAACATATATAAATACGAACTTCTTCAATATTTTGGCCTAATAAGAGAAGTGAAGCACATGAACTTAAGAGATCCAGTTTAAAAGTATTTGTATACCACCACTTTGTTAATGATGACCCTGAAACGGAGACACATGTTGATTAGGTCTTCATTTATGGTTACTTGGGCATGTTTTTACTCAACTAAAAAACTAGTGCTCAAGTAGGGTGTCTTGAGGTATTGCGATATGTGGAGTTTTCTACGTACCACTTATGAATAGGGTTCCCTATCCTAGCCGAGTTGTACATTTGTCTCGGTGTTGCATCATTGGGTTCCTACTGCTTCCATGGTCTATAAGACACTATTGGGATAAATACAACGATACATATAATTTGTCTTTAAATAAAAATTCAACAATTAACTAATTGTATGACGTTTAATTTCAGATTTGGTGGTAGACATATTCTCGAATTAGTTTACCAACTCATATAAACTACAACAGAGAATATTTCTCAATTATAGTAAGGTGTGACAACAGTAATAGGACTAAAAAACAAAACCTTACAAGGGTAAATACTATATACGTATGGAGATACGAATACATCATTAAAAACAAAATTTGGATATTGTATGAGAATTTTGAGAAAATGAGCCGCGAAGATGCCCAAAGGATCAAAGACTTTTTACTCCAACGACTTGTTATATACAGTCCTATCACGAACCTCGGTGTTTATTATTGTGACGGACCGGAAAATTACGCCTAGCGCGCCAGGTCGCACATGCCATAGCTTCCCTGATGCACCATGATGATGTTATTAATCGGGCCTTAAAAATAGGCAAATGCACGTTCATCTGCCTTTGCAAACATGCTCGTGGAACATGATGCGGCTAATTTAGCTTCCACACCATTACGACTTACCACATAATAAGGGTATAAAGCCTTGAAGGCTATGGCCTATGCATCGTTTCAAGCATAACTGGCTCTCGAGTCCTTTCTAGGCATAAATACATGCCTTGATACTTGCGCATAGGCCATAACGGCCTAGTTCTAGCTTTATTACTAGCTTAAGCATTTTTGAAAGCATGCACTTATCTTCATCTTGCCAAGGATGTATCAATCAGGCTCATGTCGTACTTTCCTTAGGCTTATGCAAGCTCCGCTACTTGCATACCAACATAGCTTATTTTTCTGGCCATGCCCAATGCGCCGCTGGTGCATGCCTACGTCAAACGCCTTGATAGGAAGTATGAGCATCCAAGGAATGAAATGCAACTTGCCTCATTAAGTATGGCCACAATCATCTCTGGCATCGCAATACCGAGCTAGATGATATGAGGGGTCAATATGTCGCAATCATCTCGCAATTAGATGATATGAGCGACAAAGTGCTGGACAACCAATGTTGCTACTCATTGCGTCTGCCTACGTACCCTTCCATACTCTAAAGGGATCAATCATTGACCGTAGTTCATCCTCGAAGGGACAACAACTTAAGCCAACACATGTTGCAAGGCCGTGACCAAGCAGTAATGGTAATGGCCTAGTCCGTGAAGGTCGTTCCATCAAAATGCACAAAGGTTATGTATTATTGATTCCGCGGCATGGCATAGTAATGCACATGCTTAATATGCTCCATTGGCAAGGCTACGCAGTTATAAATGAGGCTTAAGCATCATTTATGCTCTTTCGGCTAAGCTATGAATCTTACTTGGTACATAGTCTGTATATGCACCTTCAACCAACTACCCCTCCCTATATATGTTATATTGACATTTCTACAACTCAAACCAGGGGGGTGGGGTGGGTGGGTGGGGGGGGGGGGGGGGGGTTTACATTCATCAAGTCACATTTTTGAGGTGTTTGCTTCACTATTCATGATTGTTGCCATGTTTTTATGAATAACCGGAAATGATTATTGAGTTCCCGTTCTGGCCCATAGGCCAATTTCAGTATTGCATAATGATTGCGCAATATTCACTCGGCCAGCTTGCTCTGGCATATTGCACAGTTGTTGTGCAATATGGGGACTAGGCCAATAACCTGCATAATGCGCTAAGGTAGCGCTACAACGCTCAAGGACATCTACCCAACTGGCTTAATGTATCATTTGATACGAGATTGGCCCTTTGGCCAATATAGCTAGCGACATGATTTTGGCTCTTGGCCAATATACCAGACATAATGCGCCATTTTGGCGTGATATTGGCTTAAGCCAATGTACCTTTTACTACGCAACTGAAGCTCTGGGTGAAGCTTCATCTCAGGCCATGACGCATCTTTGAGCATGCGCGATGCTAAAAACACTGGGTGTTACAATTATTATGGGAAAGATGTGTTTTACAATTAGTTGGCGCAGTTGGAAAGCCAAAAAAAATCCTCGATCTTTAGCTACTGTTCTTGGATCGGAATATACAAGACTTAGGAGAAAATGTTTGAAAAGATACGAGACATTATTCATCCCATGTGATGAATACAAACACGATAAAAGGTTCAAATCGGTTACACAATGGATAATTAATCGAGATTTTTTACACATATATGGGATGGATTTGGCCACAATGGATATTGCATTACCAAAAATACCTTGTCCAACACATCCACCACCAGTATTTAACCGTTCACTCATCGCAACTTCAAAATGATCTTCTTCATTCTCTGAGTCTGATTTGTCGTAGTTAGGGTGAGAGGAAACAAGTCAAGTCTTGTATTACTAACCTCAAGTAGAAGGATGATGCCTTCGTTGATGTCAATACGCCTTCGTCTTCAGAGTATTACTTGTATGTCTCAACATTCTAAACTTCCAAGTATAACCTAACGAAGGTGACTCTAGTAATCTAATCAAACAATTTTTGAGTTTTGATACTAAAATATGATAACCAACCTTGGCATACCAACGGTTGGATGGTTCAACCAAGCAATGCTCTAACACTTTGTTATAATAAAAGCATATTATATTTGATTAAAGCAACTACTCTCATAAACACTTCTAAGACACTTTATTCACTAAATCACTATGTGTTTGTGAATCATGGTTTAAGTCTTGAGTGTTAATGAACACGACTTATAATTCTTGAAAGTTCAAAAGACATACGTGCCAGTACGAACTATCATTGTACATGATTCCAGAACCCTGGACCATAGTGTATATTTTTCTGTGTAATTTCAATGAGAACTTCTCACATGCTTATATGAATTCCTAATAAGAAATTCATTTAAACTGACAAAGTGTTTGCTTGAATCTCAACTTATCTTAGATTGAATTCAAATCTACATGAAGCCTTGAGAATCTATAAATAGAAATACTCATGAAATAGGATATCTTAATCTCTGATACTTACGTGTCCTAGTTGTTAGCTAGATTCGTCCTTTATAACCTAGGTTTCTACTTAAATACTTCACTTGGTATGCATGAAGCCATGCCCGACTGTCTTTTACATGATAGTTAGTGAAAAGACGAGGGTACCCAAATACACCACAATCTTTTATTTATCAACTTATAAGTCCCCTACCGAAAGTGATTGCATATGGACAGAGTCTTGACAATACAACTTATTCGGTTCACACTTCGTGTGATCATCTATGGATACGAGATCGAGACAATACAACAACAAGATCACTTGTGTGTTTGACTATGGATAAAAGATTGAGACGATATGACAACAAAGTGTGTACTTGGTAATAGGTTCGGTAATAACCAAAACTCTATAGGATCAATATCAAGTTTTACGGAGTTAATGTACTTGTGTAATTTACTTAATTATAATAAGAATTATAATGCAGAAACAAGGTAAATGACACATCAAGATTTTGTTAACGAGGAAACCGCAAATGCAGAAAAACCCCGGAACCTAGTCCAGTTTTGAATACTCTCAGAATTAAGCCGCTATACAAAATCTAATACCAACTTCGTATAGTTGAAACCAAGCAGACTACCCCTAGATAGTTAGTTCACTCATTATCCATGTGCCTTCGACTTCTAGAGTCACGCACGTGAATATCAAGTCCTTTGGATCGTATTCCAAACAACAAAGGAAAAATCTGTTTGGTAACCACTCTAATCAATCTTGCTAAAAGATAAGATGAGTTGCTGACAAGGGCTCTTATTTTTAATCTAATAAACTCTTTTTTCTGGTTAGATCAATCTATACAATAGTTATCGAAATAACCAAGTTTAGATTCGCACTCAATCGATATATATCTTAAAGAGAAACTATAGAGAATGTCGATCTCATGCAACTATCAATCAAATTTATCAAAGATAAACCGGTTCTAGTTGGAACCCAGTCGATCAAGGTTTGTGCACTAAATCCACAAGATACTAAAACTAATAAGAATTCTTATTCGTATTCAAATCTTATGTTGCCTTCAAATACCTGCACAACAACAATTGAATCCTCTTGTGATCAATCACGCACCGAACGAAGTATGTTAACAATGGATTATCACAAGATGTCTTTAGATCCGAAGATGGTTCTAAAGATCTTGTCGATACTTTGATCTAGTCTGAGTGAATCTTATATCAGAAGAAAAGATTCTCAAGAATAAACAAACTAGGTGCAATCAAAGTTTCAACAACCGTTTGTCAATCAAATCAATAATCAAAAACTAATAACACTGCAATTATCTAGTTTCCCACCAACGGTACTCGTAGAGTTTCTTGATCCCACAGAAGTCTATAAACGAGCGGTCGTAAGAGATTTCACCTAATTAGGATACTTTCCTCTCCGAATAGACGACTCCACTAGAAATAACAAGAAATGAAGTTTGCCTGGCTCTTAGGATGGTTTGCAAGAAATGCAAACTCAAGTATTTATAGACCATGGATGTTTGGACAACAAGGAAATTCCAAAACCGAAAATATTCTCAAGATATGCATTAAGTACCTAAATTTGGTTTTCCTATTTCCAATTAATGTTAACCAATATTTCTGAAAACTCTCATGGAAAACTTCTATTATTAGTCTAGCACATTAACTAATAATACATTCCAGAGGATATGCTTTAATTGATGGTAATTAAAACACATATGATGAAAATCATAATTAAATGCTTTTCAATTTTTCGGACCAGGGATCACCTTGACTATCAAGGAATATCTTTGAATAATAAATGATAAGAGTTAATGCTCATGTTTAAAGTATGTCGACATCTCTATACAGCAAATCCTAATTCCGAATCCACACAAGTTCATGAAGAAAATATGTAAATCATGGAGAATCAGATTTGCATCTTGGAATTGGTTTTACCACACTTCCAAACAAGTTTAGAATTGGTTCTACCAAAATTCCAAGACTACTATGTGATCGGTCATACCAAGTCACAATGGTTAGTTGTGATCGGTCCTACTAAGTCACATACATGGTTTCGGATCGGTTATACCAATCACATGGATCGGTTCTACCTAATCATGGTACCTACTTGTGATTGGTCATACCAGTCACTAGGATCGGTCATACTAATTACAAGGATCGGTCACAAAACACTTATGATTGGTCACACCAATTACAAGGATCGATCATACCATCTCGTGGTGATTACTTAAGATCAGTTACACCAATTACCAGAACCGGTCATACCAAATCATAATAAGTCTAGGTATTGTGATCGGTTATACCAAGATACATAGCCTGAGTTAAGATCGGTTCTACCAACTCACACATATTGGTCATCCAAAGAATATGCAATGAATAGCCGGACCAATATACCTATTGATTGCCCTTTCAACTCATAAAACAAGTTCACGAACCTACTTCCTTTAAACTAATGTAAAACATCGTTTCTTAGGACGAAATCTTCACCATAAACCCATACACATAATCATAAAACTATATACAAGATTATTTCAATGTCATATCTACGAAGTTCAAAAGATAAGCCTTATACTTCGTAATGCAATTCCGTAACACTATGATCATACTATTATCATGTCACATCAATAGAGTAATATATACAATATGTACAATATATACGGCTTCACATGTTATGTTTTTAATAAGCACGACTTGAAAGATATGTTAGGAATGGAAACAAGTTCAAGTCAATATTACTAACCTCAAGTAGAAGGATGATATCGTCGTTGTAGTCGTTACTTCTTCACGTTCTTTAGCTCTTCAGAGTAATACTTGTATGTCTCAACATTCCTAGACTTTCTAGTCTAACCTAAACGAAGTTGTCTCTAGTATTTAATCATGCGACTCTAGATGAGTTTTGATACTAAAATATGACAACCAAAACCAATGTTTGGTGAGTTCACCCGAGCTATGCTCTAAAAGTTATCCTGATATTGTTCTTATTGATCGTCGAGGTTCTTGTTATCTCAGATCAGGAACAAGATAGGTAGAAATCGCAAAATTCTCCTTGTCTCAGACTCTATGATTCCTCAAGATAGATATCTAAGCTCTTCTTTGTTTGTTTGGACTGTCCTAAGAGGTGGTTAGTAATCCAGAGTTCCCGGCTAACTGGGTGTAAGTGTTTCAGAGTCATGAGGAAACTTGTCCATTGTAAACAGGTTTTCAAACCTAGATCTAAAGATCAAAATGGAAATCAAATAGGCTTATCTGCAAGAGGAAGATTGGTATCAAAAATCTTCACTTAGGTTGAAGCAACTTTTAGGCTGTACTAAAGGACGTCAACTAAGGGAATCAATTGCGTAGAGCCTTGCAAGGCTCAAGATATGTAAGGAGGAGGACTGCAACTGAAATGCTTGGAGGTTCAAGATAATAAGTTTTGAGAGAAATTTTTATCTATGTTTTATCAAGGTTCCAGAATGGAGAAAACAAGACAATTAGCGAAAGCTAGGGTTTTGGATTTCTTCCATCATCGTATTTATATATCTTTGATTTTATCATATGTATCTCATGATTTTCACTAAATCCATGAGTAAATAAACTCCTATTTGATTGAGGATGAATTCTAAGTTCTAAACATGATTTGGTTTAATATATGAATTTATTTTTATTTCTTCACATGATTGTCATTTGTTTCTACTATGATTATATTTATGATTGATTGATTATTTTAGGTAGCCAATTAAATTAGTTTCTTGATTGATCAATTGCTAGTAAAGGGTTAGGATATCCGTAATCGTTGAATAACTCTTTACACAAATTAAAAACGAGAGACCTTGTAGAGCGATTTTGTGGAGCAATCGCATGTAGAAACAACAGAAGAAAGTGAACCTTGCGCTAAGAGTTCAACTACTAGGATTAACCTAAGTCCATAATACATAAAGTATGCGACCAAATTATATTTGTAGTGCAAGAAGTAACACAAAGATCAGAAACCAAAAAAAAAAAAAAGGTCTTCAAGCCTTGAATCTTCAAAGTAACGGGTGCACAAAAAACTTGATTCTATTATTGATCAACACACATAGAACAGAGTCTGTCAATGTTGATTGACCAGCAATTCTATTTACAGATCTTGAATCATGATTATAACTACCATTTCCTTTCGCAGAGAAGATGATGAGATTGAGATTTCCCATGCTCTGAAAACTTAAGAAATAATCAAATAGCTTTCTGACAACTCTTTACTCTGATGATTCTAAGAATTTCACACACTGATTTTTTTTTTCATCGTCTTCTTCTTTACTTATTCATCTAATTTTAGTCTGATGATTCTAGGAAGTTCCATACATTGTTAAGGTATAGAAATGGAAAGAGTGAAAAGTCTTCCACATTAATTGTGTCAACATTTTTAAGAATTTTTTTACAGGTCCAAGACAAAATATAAGAACATAAATAGTAATTTAATGATAAATCATAAAAATAATGTTTTTTCCTAAAATAGTAAATAAAAGCTTTTCACTTGGTCAAATGATTGTTGTAATTAATGATTAGGTGAAGATGCAGAGATCCAGCTTTTGCATAAGAACCAAAGAGATATATGCATATAATTGATCATGTTTTTGTTTAAACTGGAAACAATTTTTAATATGGTTATTTGGTTTTTGGTACTTATATTTTGACCAATGTTAGTGTTTGGTCTAACATTTGTCCAACTTAGTGGTTGGTACCTGGACTTCAAGTTGACTTGCGTTGACTCTGTTAAGTTAAATTTTATATTAATTAAATATGTAACTACAAAAATATCTTAAACTTTAGTAACAATTACTAACTAAGTCCTAACCTATTAACCGAGTCACGCCGTTCCAAACCATGTCGTACCGGTGCAAATGAAACGGGTTTATATTGTTTTCACGAACTCGCATCTCTTTTCTTATCTCTTTCTAGCTGTTGCTCTGTCTCTGCTACCACCATCACGTCCAGTCTGCTCTATTTCTTCTCCACTGTATTTTTTTTGTTGAAACCCGTCACATAAACGTATCAACCGTTGCTTTACTTGTATCGAATGATGAAGAACATTATTGTTGCAGAGATTAGGATTCAGTAATGGTATAATTTGTATTCAATTAGGGTTTTGATTCTTCCTTGGGTTTCATTAATCTAATTTGGGTTTTAAAAGGGTGCAGGGTGATGAACTGTATTAGGGGTCTTGGTAGGTGTTCTTATTAATGAACAATATTGAGTATTTGTAGTTTGGTGTTGGTGGTGCCCATCAATTAATGATTTTAGTTGTTTTAATCTAAACGGTGATGATGATTGATCATGTTTATAACAAAAAATTAACCATGTTTTTCCTTTTTTTTTTCTCTCTAATGGTGGCCAGCGGAGAGAGGTGTGCACTGAAAGGAGTTTGTGTTAAGTTTTGTAATATATCTGGGTTCTTGAATTTGCATTCAAGTTGAACAGTTGGGTTGAAGTCCCAATTTGGGGAAGAACATCTATTAGGGTTCTCCAATGAAATTGCTCACGGCCGTTTTAACGGTGTTCACTAAATAGGTTTTATTTAATTATTTTAAATAATTAATAAATAGAAGTCAAGACTTAACGGGTCAATAAAGGTCAACGTCATTTCCAAGTACCAACCACTAAGTTGGACAAATGTTAGACCAAACACTAACATTGGTCAAAATGTAAGTACCAAAAACCAAATAACCCTTTTTAATAACTATTGAATTTTTTTGCATCTAATGGTTTTCATTTTAGTGGACTGTCAGAAATCCACTTTGCATGATCTCTCTGACAACATGATAGTGATTTTTTTATGTGTTTTGCCCTGGAATGGGAAACTGGGTTAGCAGACAAGTAAATTGCACTTGTATTATCACAGTATAGAGTAATAGGTTGTAATAATGAAACATGCAGTTCAGAAAGAAGAGAAGAAAGCCATTTAATTTTGTAGTTGCAACTGAAAAACATTGGTATTCAGCTTCAGTCGTTGACCTTGAAACAGTAGGTTGCTTCTTACTATACTAATATATATTAAAGAAGAACCAGAAAAATATCATAACCACAAGTGGGTCTTGTTGTTTCAGAATTTGTATATGCTATTAAACTTTGAATATCCTATTTTCTCATAGTTATTCCATAACCAATAGTACCCTTTAAATACCTGAGAATTCTTCTGACTAATAATAGATGAACATCAATTGGTGCATGCATATATTGACTTACGTAATTGACCCCAAAGCAGATATATGGTTTAGGTAAACACAAGTACTGCAACATACCAACTATAGTTCTATACTCTGAAGCACGATTTTTAAATCGTGAATCGTTTTTGAAATTTCAGAATCCAGTTGTATGTTAAATCGTGAATCGTAGATTCATGGTTGATTATTAAATCTTATATTTTTTGTGTAAACAATATTGAACTATGCAGAGTATTTAGCAAAGATGGTCAGTTTTTGCAAAGTTTTGGTCTTTGATCTTAATATATACTAATAAAAAATTGAAAAATGTTCTTGTAGAGAATCGAACCCAAGCTTACTAGGTGTTAGTACAAGACGTCAACCATCTGCCAGATTCACAATCTTTGGTAGATTTGTGCTTTTTCTTTTAATCAACATTCGCAACCTTTATAAGGGTTGTAAAATGAAAATTTACTAGGAAAAAAATTAGGCTAGGGTGAGATTCGAACTCGGGCCTCCTCTGTGTGAATTTGGGATTCTAACCACCATTCCACAGTTACATGTATGATTATCAAAGGACATCTACGTTAATATTTAACAATAATTTCAACTGAGCCTTAAAAAAATGGCGGCAAGTGCGCCATTTGCCTGAAACATCTGAGGCTTTCTCTGAATTATACAAAGGACGACTGCAATCTCATTTCAATCAACACTCACGGCACCGGTTGTATATCTGAAAATGTAAATGAATGAAACA
>JAJJWW010014314.1:0-49897 GCA_023531295.1 Papaver armeniacum | reverse complement strand
GATGGCATGAAATTCAACTGCGCAGGTTTCCAAAAGAAGAAAACTGTAAACATTATTAGCATTATTGATCTGTCTCAATCCTCCCTTCTCTGGACCCTTGATAAACCTATGCCTTCCACCGCTTTCTTAAAACATCTATGTGATTCATGCTAGCACTATTGAACTGTTAACAAAGATTAACCTTGATTTCAGCAAGCCAGCGGCCAACGCCATCATAAGAGGGTGTATTGTAATCGTTTTTACCTGTTAGGGTTTCCTGTTTGAGTTTTAGTTAGGTTGTTTATCCACACCTTCTTCAATAAAAATTGTAAAACTGTACCTGCGGGATAAATTAAAATAAATCAATGACAGTATAAAGTTAGTAATCATCATAACTAATATTGTGAGAAAGAGGAATAAGGAGAAGAAAAGGGGGAGGAAAATCTCGGGAGAGAAAAAAGAGAAAAGAAGCAATATAGCAGGCGGAAGAGATTGAGATTACGATTGTGAAAAGTACTGTTGTTATTGTAAATCACCCGCACACAATCCGGGTGCATCAAAAAATAAAAATTGTACTCCCGTTTATTTTTTAGATTTGATATTCGTGGTGCTACTGTTCCGGTAAGAAATATTAGTGGTGTGAAAAATCCTTATATTTCTATTGGTCAATATTTTTTTAGTGGGGCCAGAAGCTCTAAGAAGAGAGCTTGATTTAGCTTTTAACCACAACAGAGGAAAATCACCCGAAATCATATTATTATTATTATTATTATTATTAATACAAGATTTTTCTGCACGTGCAACCTGCCATGAATTTTATCATAGGGACCCAGATTTACATTGTATGTATGTTTAAGTTTAAAACTAAAATTACTAATATACCCTCTCTTTATTTATAGCACATGAGTTATGTGGGCATGAGAAAAGGGCCATTTTGGAAATCCAAAATGTGCAACTTCAAAACACTGTGCCCAAATCCTTCATCGTTTATTTACCAAAGTACCTAAATGTCCTCAATTAAATTGTTAGATGCTTAGAAAAAAAAACCATGCAGCGAGGACAAAGTTGGGAAAAATGAAATGTCCGCTACCTAGATATTGTTCATGTGACGGGTTTTCGATTTCACATATGGTTAAACTCCCTCTCCCACCAAAAAAAATACAAAAGCTAAATTTATAAGTGGTATCCACTCTCACATGACCCGCTCCCTGTTCTGGTTTATTTATCAGTTTACTGATTCACCCTCATTTAATTCAATAGATATTATTGTCATGGCTTAAAATCAAGGGCAATTTCGGAAATCCGAAATTTGCAGCTTCATCCACTGTGCCTAAAGGGTCTTCCCTTTATATAATACAAGATTATCCGCACGTGCTTACGCACGTACAATCTGGAAATAGCCTTAGTTTAAAAGTAAATTACTAACATACCCCCATGTTTATTAATAACACATGATTTGTGTGGGCATGACAAAAGGGAAATTTTGGAAATCAGGAATTCGCAGCTTCAAATCACTAAACAGTGCCCAAGGCCTAAGGGGTCTCCGCACGTACTTTTCTTTGTCCTCACGGGAACCCCGCACAAACGTGACCCACTCTCTCCATTTTCTTATTTTCTCTTGAGTTGTGATTTGTTTTTTTTTCCATTTTTACCTTTTTAACCTCGTATAATTTAGATGAAACTTTTTACAGAGTTATAAAATTAGGGACATATTCGAGTTTTCAAAATTTACAGCTTCATACACTGTTCATGAACAGTGTCTAAAGGGAGTTCCCTTTATAATAGTTATAGATATAGAATAGATATACATGCTTCAAAAAAAGGAAAAAACACCAATTTTAACCATTACCGTGAATATTTTCCACCCTGTGTATTACTGCCCTTGTCTACCAACAAGGTCAGCAAACACTGTCGGTAGCATGCTACAACCGTTGGATCATATGATAAAATTGATAAGTGAAACCCTAGACCTAACCGGCAAATATACCACTCTTATAAGTAGCACAGTTTTCTCCTTTTGGATCCGAACTGTGCCTCCCAGCCTCCATCCCTGTCTATCTGCAAAAGAATCAAAGAAAGCAAATCTCAACCTAAATACAAAAAAAAAAAAAAAAAAAAAAAACAGCTCTCCCATCCCATCAGCTGCAACAAAATCATGGCGGAAGCAAGTGGTGGTGGTTCAATAGCATCGACACCAACAACAAGCATGATGATATCTCCTCTCCAAATATTAATTTTAATTGGTCATCAGACTGGTGCTATCTTTTTGATCTGCTGCTGGTTTTAGCTTAATCATTTGTACTACAACTATTTCTTCTTCTCTATCAGATTTCATTTTATGTATGTGAACCAATACCAAAATATTTTTTTTTTTTACTTAAATTACCAAAATAATTTATGAATGGAAGTTCTGTCGATTTAGTTATTTTCTTTATTCTTGAAATTATCCCAATTATGATCTGATATGTATGTATCACTATGCGTTGTAAAATATCTAGTACATTCGAGTGCAAGACTTATTTTTTTCGTGCCATGGCTAATCGTCTTGCTCCGATAAACAGAGGATTGCTGCGAAGAATTATAACGGCAGAGAGGATCCCAGCCACAGTGACCGGTTTTTTCAGCACATTATAGACTCATGGGCTATCTTTGTAATTGTAAATCCAGTAAAAAGTCTGATTACTGTTTATGTTAGTAAATAGAAATCAACATCATCTTTTAGGAAACAAATTTCCAGTTTCCATATTCACGATGTAGTAGGAAAAATACCTCTATAAATATCTGACTATCTAAGAGGGATTGAAACTTGAACTAGCTTTGTGCGAAATACAGACTAGTTAGGAGGGTAGAGTATAGAGAAAGATCGGTACAAGGCATTGTTTTTACAATTAAAAGCAGTGATGGAAGGTTATGAGAATTTGGATGAGTATGAGGATGACGGATTCATCGACGATGGGGAAGAACAGGTGTCCGAAGAAGATGAAGTTGAGGAAGAGAAAGTGCAAGAAGAAGTAAGGAAGCCTACGAAAGACGAGATGGATTACCTCAAAGTTAGGCAGGAGTTAAAAGAAGCAATGAGGAGGAAGATGAAGAAGGGAAACGATTCTGTCACCGGAAATTCCCAAGAGAGGGAGAAGCCTAATTATGGTTCCTTTTTCGGTCCTTCTCAGCCTGCTATTGCGCGAAGAGTCATCGAAGAAAGCAAGTCATTGCTGGAAAATATGCATCTGGCAGCTAGAGATTCAAAGCCCCGTCATAGTTTGCAGAGCCAGAAGAGTCCTGCTGTGGCAAAAGCTACCCTAAAACCTGATGCAGGTGAGCCGCCTGTCATAGCTGTTAGCATGGAAAAACAGAAAGCGCGCATTTTAAAGGAAGCGAGAGATTATAAATTTCTTTTCTCTGAAGATGCTGAACTGCCAGCTCCTGCAAAAGTGCTTCCACCCCCGACTAGTTCTGTACCAAATTCTGATGCTCGATCAGCTCAAGTGACGCCCAAAAGCCCAAAGTCTGTGAGCAATACTAGCAGGCCAGTTCTGAATGGTCGTAAACAAAGACTGCCTGTTGCTGGGGGTAACCGAATGCAGAGTAAACAAGGGCCGCGTAAGCCGATTCCTGATGGTAGACTTGATTCTACCTCAGTGAAGCATAGAGAACAGCTGGGCCGCAGTACTGGAAATGGGTCAAGCCGGAGTCAGGAGGCAAAAGGCTTGCCCACCAAAACCAGCGTTCAAATGAAACCCTCGACTCTGACTAAGAAGACATCGGTTCCAGATAGAACTCTTGCTCACGCAAAGGATAGAAATGCTTCTTTAGCTGTTGAGAAAAGGCCTCCATCTGATGTGCGGAAAACAGTGTTACCTAGGCCTCATCCTTCAATGTCAGGTCAGCAAAAACCATTGCTCAAGTCTCAGCCCTCTAGCTCCAATATGCAGAGAGCGCCATCCAAGTCGCATCCACATGAACAGGGAAAGGATGTTCAAGAACCTGACAGATCCAGACTGATGCTAAAACAGCCAGTACCTAGTCCAACAGCTCCTAAGGGGAAAACTCCCAAGAAACTTCCATCTCGTCCTCCTGCACCAAAAGACCGTCGAAGGATGCGGTCTATGAGTCCAGAGCCGTTCGATTACCGACAAGAGCTCAGAAATTTGACAGGTTACGACCCTAGCAAATACGGTAACGATAGAGATGACCGTAGCATGGAGGCTAGTTTTAAGGAAATAGAGCGGGAAGAAAAGCGTAGTGCAAGAATTGCAAACAAGGAGGATGAAAGAGAACGTATCCTCCAAGAAGAACAAGAGAAGAAGAGAAACAAAGCCATGATGAGGAAGAAGCGTAAACTAAGCAGTCAGCAGTGATGATAAAAACCCAATGACAACCAACCTTCTTTCTCACACTCAAATTTTTGTAACCCAAACACTCAGTTAGTGTTTTTTTCTTTCTTTTCTTCTAGTATAATCTCTTGTTTGTGCAGTCAGTTTCTAGTATTGAATAAAATAAAATTCAATTAAAGTAACAACAAAAGTAAGCTTCAACTTCGTGTATAATCAAGAAAATAGACAACTCTGCCGGAGTCAGAGGTGTCAAACAGGCCGGCCCAGTGGCGGAACTGGACATTGGGTATGGGGAGGGCTTGATCCTTTTTTGGGCTGGCTTAAGAGTAAAATTGACACACATAATATAATCCAACTCAAAACAGGCTATAAAATAAAAGTGACCAGAGTTGCGTTTGGGTCATGAAAAACTTTTAATTAGAGTTTGGGTCACATGACCGTGGTTGACCGTCTTGACAGTTATCTAATTATTTATATTTTTAAATTAATTTGAATATTGTTAGGCCTATTCCTATGCACATGCCAAAAAAATGGTGTTTGGCATGCCAAACCATTTGCGCCACTATGGGGAAACCGCTGAGCGATCGAATTCCTAGCGAGCGATATTCATAATATCGACAGCGGTATTCACTCTCGCGCCAACGGCTATTTCTTCATCGCTATAAATAGGTAACTTTCAAACTCACTTATCCCAAATGTTTTACACAAAAAATTTCTCTTCTTCTCAATCTATTATTCTCTTTTCTCAATCTAATTTATTTCTTCTATTTTCTCCAAATGGCACAATTAAGCCAACTTGATTCGGCAACACAACTTGATTTTTCTGGAGTAGTACTTGAAGGTGCCGTTGAGAAGATATGTGATAGATTTAAAGAAATAAGTAAGAAGCAAAGAAGTCTCCAAGTTTTGGATATCAACCAAGTCAAAACCGCAACTAAGAGAAGGCCAAGAAAGGTTAAAGGCAAGGAAAATCAAGGCAAAACAAATTTGAAGCCAAAGAAGAAGATAAACAAAGGGGACTCCGTTTATGAGCGCATTGATTGGAAATTTGGTGAAATGAAGAAGATTAACAAGATGAAGAACATTGTCCCAAATTTTTATTTTTAAAGTCTAGTTTTTTTGTCTAGTTTTTTGTCTTATATTGTCTAGTTTTTTGTCTTATATTGTCTAGTTTTTTTGTCTTGTAAAAATGACTATTAAGAAATTTGAATTTAAAATTTGAATTTTATTCGTAATCCAATCTTGAATTTTAATTAGAGTGAAAATAACTTGACAAATAAGTGGACAACTAAGAAATTTTAGGACTTGACAAATAACTTTTACCACTTATAAATTGGACAATATCTGGGCAAGCAACTTAAAATCTCGAAACAATGTCCATATTCGAAGTCTTGTTCATAAGTGCGACGATATAACACACGACACCTTTGTTTAGATTCTTCTGCGAATGACGTCTCCATACAATGATGGAGAAATTCTAAAGAGATTTAGAAATTATGGTTTGAGTTAAAAAATACGGCCTTACTAAGAAGTTATACCACAACTATCAGTGGGTCATCCACTTTTCTCTGAGTGGGTATGTGGAAATACGCTATCATGATCCATGTTGTTTCCTCGTAGTCAAATCCACTTCGGTTATGCACTATGCATGGTGAAATGAATTTGAAGTTGGGTTGGAATTGGTTGAAATCAGGTAGGGGGAAATTGTAGCCGTTAGATGAAGATCTGATAAGCGATTGTCAAACTAGCGAGCGATAGCTTGACTGTCGGGCATTTGAAGACTAACGAGCGATTGTTTGACCATCGAGCGTGCACGGGCACTCTATCGCCTTTGGAAATCCTGTCGTGTATGCCTATATGCCGAAATAACATATTGGCATATGAGTTTGCAGTTGGCATACCCATAGTGGTTTATATATGCCAAATATCATGTTTTGGCATGTGCATAGGAAGAGGCCTTAGCTCTGTTAACTGTCGTTAGCACTAGTCAATTAAAACACACCAAACGTGTGAGAAATTAATCTCCACCGTTTACATTTTCAGATAACCATCCTATCTCAAATACCTGCGCTTCCACTTCCACCTTCGTCTCCCTTCCTTCCGTAAAGATGAACTCCCGTAAAGATAGATAGATGAGGAAATAAAATAATCTTGATCTCAACTTTTTATTTCATCAACAAATGAATGATTATTATTGAATTCTTAATTCATAACATAACATCTGTTCTTTTTCCACGGATTGCAAAACAAAACAATTGCCAATCTCCTCAAACACTCCTATACAAAATCATTTCTCTTCTTATGTTGTTGTTGATTTAATTCTCCATGGAGCCAAAGAGTTAGTAACATAAATTAACGACAAACCCAAGTTGATTAATCCATTGCTTACATCTACTGTGTCAACTCTCATGAACTCAATTAGATCAAATTTCAAAAAAAAAACCAGAAATCCCCAAATCCGTTGTTATCCTGTTGAGTAAATATACTAGTAGAAAATCAAGGCTAAGAACAAAATACCAAGGAGAATTATTCTCTACCATCCGAAGATGGTGGAGGTGATGAAAGAGAGAGAGAGAAGTTGAAGAAGAAGGAGAAATGAATTAGATTTTCAGAAATCTACGAACCCTAAATCATTTTCAGATTTTTTCTAAATAAATCACAACCCTCGATTAGTGGCCCTTTCCCACCGTACACGTGTCAAAACAAATGGTACAATGGCTATGTTAGTAAATAAATCAAGTCCAATTTTTATTTGGTCATTTTACTATTTAACTAACTTTGTAATCACAATGCGGTCAACAATGGTCTTGTGACCCAAACTCTAATTAAAATTTTCTGGTGACCCAAACGCAACTCTGGTTACTTTTATGTGACCCAAAGTCAAAATATCCCTAAAATAAATGGTTTTTTGCCTTGTTGGGCCTAGCTTAAGCTATCCCTAGTCATCATGTAGTTCCGCCCTTGGGCCGACCTGGACCGGCCCGCCTCTTGTCTAGTGTCCCATACCATCTTGCAATATCACCTTCTTTTTAAGTGCAGGTCCAGCCATCGGCATAAGCCATAAAGGATCCCTTGGCTAGCCTAAGTGACCCATGAAATTTGCAAAATTGGTTCCTGAAAATAGAAATCAAGATCCTTTCAGGAAACAGAATTCCTAGTTTCCTTAATCTGACGGTCAAGATTTACACCATATACTTAGAGAAACACCTCTATAAATATCGCAATATTTGGAGAGTACGGGTGCAAAACTTGAACCAGCGCTCGGTGCCGCAAAATAGAGAGACAAGGGCGGAGGAAGGTGCAAAGAAGTAAACAACACTTCAATCGACAAAGGGTATGTAGGGTTTTCCTTAATTGCATAAATCATTGTTGTTTTATAGAGATTTTGGTTCTTATTAACTTATTAAAATCTGTACATTAAAGCCCTAGATGTGTAAATTAGGGTATGAAACGATCATATTATTGTCACCCAGATTGTAAAATTAGGTTAGGAGTTTCAACAATGATGAATTATGGTTGTGGTTTGGGAGTAACACACTAACGAAATCTGCTGTTTTGGGGGCAATTGGATATACAGATATTTTTCTGAATTAATGATGGAAGCAGCAACAAGTAGCAACAGTTCTGACATGGAAACAAAGATGGAGCAGCCTCAAGTTGTATACCGCTGTAAAAAATGCAGAAGAATGGTTGCTGCACTTGAAAACGTGGTTTCGCACGAACCAGGAGCAGGGGAACAATGTTTTAAATGGAAGAAGAGAAGTGGGGAGACTGAACCACCTAGATGCTCTTCCATATTTGTTGAGCCCTTGAAGTGGATGTTGGACAAAGGTTTGATTTCGATCCACTGGCTAGTTTTTGTTTTGTACTGATTTTGCTTATACAGTAGAAGTGTGCTAATTTTTGTTTTTATTTTGGATTTTTTGGTTTTGCCAGTAGATGAAGGCAACATTGGAGAAAAGCTTCTCTGCGTAGGTTGCAATGCTCGATTGGGTTCGTTCAACTGGGCAGGCATGCAATGCAGTTGTGGTAAATGGGTCAACCCTGCGTTTCAGCTGCATAAGAACCGAATAGATGAATGCCCTTTATGAATTAAGATTTGTCAGACCAGTATAACAGACACAAGTTAAACGTAATCTTCAATGGATTCGCGAAGATGGAACAAAGACGCGGCTATAACTTATGAGTTACTAATATAGGCTAGCTTCGAATAATTCTTTGTACTGCAGTTGTGCTACTTTAAATTCAAGGTGTCTGATATCTATCTGAATTATAATTGTGAATCTGTGGTTCTAAATCTAGTCTATGGTTTGCGACAAAGATCAGGAGTCTCTCTTAGTTTTACTTGGTCTTGGAATGGGTGGTTCTGTTGTTTCCTGATTGTAACTGTCCGGTTGCAGGATCTTCTACTAAAGCTTGTTTTATCTATACACACTTAACAGGATTTCTCAATCTTACAAACTAAGATAGTGCACTGGTCAATGTTGTTGAAATATTTCATGCAGGTTAATGGAATTTGCTTTGATTTGCTTTTTGTTCATCTCATCAAATTACCATTTCAGAAACAAAATCAGGTACCCGATAAAGCAGTGCTTATATTGTATCAGTTCAGTTCGTACGGCCTAGAGTATAGACACAGGCCCGACCTGATCCCCTCGAGCCATTTAGTCCCCAAATGTACTATAAATCAAGGTGGCTTTGATTTCTAAGCTTGCTGCAGTGCTCTCTGGCTCCAGCCTACTGTGCTTTCCGAACATGGTGAAATGCTAATGCCAAATGTATTTATACTTTTATATAGAGACTAGACTAGACCACCAGCTTGCGGGAAAAAGAAGAAGGAGATTCCTTGGTGGATGAACTCATAGTCAAAATGGAAAGGATTAGGCTAAGTCCTATGGGCTAGATTGGACTGCTAGATTGGCCAAAAAGTGTTGCAAATCATGAAAACAAAATGTGGGAAAAAAGTTAACACTCAAACCTTCTACTTTTCCTCCTAGCATTTGCTCCTTGATCCAACTATCAGAGATTGAAACAACCGAACTGCTCTATTTCAAAAAGTGATCCCAACGCCGAATGGTTCAGCTATATTTTTTTTTTTTTTTCGTAGAAAGAGAATAAGTGATAGAGAGGAGAAAAAAAAGAAGGAAATAAAGTGATGGAGAACGTGGGGAAAGAGAAAGAAATAAAGAGAGAAGAAAAAGAGAGAGAAGAAAAAGAGGGAGAGAGGAGAGAGGAAAAAATGAAGAGAGGAAAAAAATGGGGAGAGAGGGGAAATAATGGAAAGAGAAATATTAAATAATCAGTTTTTTTAGAAAATAAAACATGTAATGTTGTTTGGTTCGGCGTTAGACGCCGAATTGTTAGGCGTTTCGCTGCTAAATTCGCCATACCATAGGACTTAGGAGGTTGCCCTATCTGACGTGGATGGTCAATCTAGCAGCTAAATATCTAGCCCATAGGACTAAGCCTTAGCGCAAGTTGCATAAATACCCATGACCAAGGCTGGACTTGCCAAAATAAAATAAAAAACATGACCAAACTTGGCCGATATTTATCACATTATATGTATGCTTTTTCATTCATATATTTTTGCGTCTACTGATGGGTGTGCATGCGTTATAATTGTCTCACAAAATACAAGTGCAAAATATCGTCGAAATGACAACCATATTAACGGGTTTACCATGACGTTTGAGTGAATCATTGGTTACATGCTGAAGATATAAAAGGATAGACATCCCATCTAACTGTTTTTAATCATAAAACAAAATTAAAAGAAGGTCAATCTTAATGAGGTGATTTTTGAGTTGTCGGAGTAAACGGGAGATAATAAGTGCTAATATGAAGCATCTATCAGTTGATTTTAGGGGATTTTGATAAAGTACACCCTATGGGGTTTGTATTTCCTAAAATACACCCGTTATTTACTTAATTTCTAAAATACACCCATTTTCTACAACTCAGTCATGTGGCAAGAACCCATGTCTAAGGTGGCAAAAACCTTTTGCCACGTAATTTTCTTTTGCCACACCTGTGGCAACAGCCTGGGTGGCAAAAAGTTATTGCCACACCTTAAATATTCTGTAGCAATAGCTTGGTTTTTGCCACACCAAATGGTGAGGCAATACCATGAGGCAAAAAGTATTTTCTTATTTAATAATAATAATTATTTATTATTTTATCTAATTTCAAAAATCTATTGCCACACCAACTGATGTTGCAATAACGTGAGGCCATAAGTCACTTTTCTAATTCGGCTTATCTTTTATTTTCGCTTTTACTTCTTTAAAAGTTCTTTTGCCACACTATTTCTGCTGCTGAAAGGTTTGTTCCCAAATTTATGGACCATTATAATCTTACACGTACAATTCATGTGGAGTAAAACTGTTTCCTAAATCAACAATTTTATAATACAAATGAGATTTCAAATTTCATTAAAAAAAAGTATACATTACAAAGTACAGTGAGATCAACTTTAACTTGCGAAAAAAAATAGACAAGCAAATTTACACAATCTTCCACTTAATATTAACCTCACTCTTAAAGTAGATAAACCTAGCTTAACTTCAAAACTAGACCTATATATTTCATACTAAATCCACTCTAGCCGTCCATTCTTCGGCCACGTGTTCCTGCTAAACAAATCAAAACAAACAACATCAAGCAGAAGGATCATCTAGACATCAGATAGATCATCTAATGGAAGCTTGAACTAGCCACGATCCGAAAAATCAGTCTTATTTGGGCACAATTCAGTAAGTTGGCCAGGCTTTAGAACAACAATAAATTCATTCAATCGAAAATATATTTTACATTAGCGTCGGTCAGGAACATAACATTGAGATATATAATGTGCTAGATTGAATGTGTTGATGTTACAAGACCACTTACATAAATTAGGAAGATCATACCAACGTAACGCTATTGAATCAACTAAATGGCCTGTTATGACGAAAATATAAATTACAGGAAAAAAATACACATACCAATAAATCATCCTTGATGGAGTTCGACTCTTCAGACTTCAGAGGTCATAGAAGCCCGATGAGCTTACCTGTCAAAAATTACTGGATTCACCATAAATAAAACAGCAAAATTGAAATTTTCATGGAATTCATCTTTAGGTTCCAATGTAAAAACCATTAGAGATGCCCAAAAGGCAAAAACCATTCATTAGCAAAACCAGGGTTCTAAAATGTTGTGAGTGCAACTGTGCAAAATTTAAGGTGAGTACGACAACCATGACATTAGCGTAAGTCTTAATGAGTGTCATGCAGTAAAAGTATTAAAGTGAAACGAAAGGAAGAAACAATTGATACCTATTCTTCTGCACATACATTTAATAATAATACCACAAAAATCTAGAACCATGGCACATGGGCGTACAATTTATGGTGACAAGGCCTAAAGTTAAAATAAAACAAGAAGATTATGCTCAATATGCTGACATTTAAACATGAGACAAGACAAACTAGAAAGTTTCACAAGGCTAAAATGATGGAGAATCGACAAAAAAGAGTATCATCACGACGTACCATAACTAAAGAATCACTGTAAACGTGGATATTTGTCCCTATGAGGTGTCAATTAACATTCTCCAAATCTCACTATAGCAGAATCTCTACATATATTTAATCTTTTCTAACCTGAGGAAGAAACGCAGTTTCTAAACAACAGTTCCATAGAAGTGAAGATGAGTAATCAATCTGAGACCCAACTATTAGTTATCATTAATATCCGAAGGAACACGTTTTCCAATTCAAACCAAAAACTGTAAGATGAGGAAAAGATGAACATACACAACATACAATCTTTATGTAATTTAGACGCATGAATAAAAACCTAATCCAGATTTGGGCTAATTTCCCAAAATCCACAACCCCATAAAAGCATCATGACCAAAACTCAAGCCACAGAAAAACATACGAAAACAAACTTACTCTTTTTTATCACGCGCATCTACAATATAATAACCAAACAAGTATATCAAAACCAAATTAACAAAAATCTAAACTCATACTGACAAATCTTGCAAAAATAAGAGCAAATCTGGAATTGAAATTTGGGGTGATAGAGGAAAATATACACACGGATATTTTAGAGAGAGAAATAGAGATGAACGAAGAAGGATGCGCGGTGGAGTTGGAGGCTTCAGTCTTTAGGGTTTCGAGAGATTAACGAAGAAGGATGCGCGGCGGAGTTGGAGGCTTCGGTCTTTAGGGTTTCGAAAGAAGGAGGTAGAGGAGATGAAGAAGGAAATTTCAGGAGAGGCGGAGAACGGGAGAGGCTTTCAGTTTTTATTAAGGTGCATATATGGATTAGGAGGAGGCCGGTTTTAATTCAACGAACATGTGAAAGTGGAGGTAGAAATTTTGTATGACGGGGGAGAAATTTGATTTTCACGAAAAATTTTAGGAGGAGATTTTGGCGCCTCAAGATTTGGACGGTTTTTAGATTTACTTTAAAAGATCGTGGAATTTCAACGAAAATAAATGTCTTTAGCATCATATTTGTGGAAAAAGGATAACTGATAATCTTATTATTTTTACTTTTGCCACATCCGTCGTGGAAACAACATATTTTATTACCACATCGCTGAACCGTATGACGCAAAAATCTAATATTTGCCTCACCAGTTTTTAGCTGTGGCAAAAGATTCCCTTTTTATGCCTCATCTAATGTGCACTCGTGGCTAAAAACCTATCTCTCCACATTGTTCACGTATGTGGCAAGGAAGTGTAGCAATACACTCACTTTCTTGTAGTGAGGGGATTATTCAGCTCCATTTCTGACTGGAAAGAGAAGCGAAAGAAACAAGATAAGATACTTTTTGTAAATGAAACCCTAAAGGAATATATATTTGTTAACTTCACTTCAACCAATAAAGGTGAGAATGTAATGGAGGTTACCTTCACCCAGTCTTTTGGGTCATCCAAAGGGTGTATAGTTGGTGCATATGTGGCCTTATATGATTCAACTTTATAATAATGGCTGCAGTACCTGCACAACACCAAAAAATGAAGTGAATACATCAAGTTAGTACAGAAAAATTTAAGAAAAAAATGACAAAAAAATGAAGTGGATGCAGTTGTACCAAAAAATGAAGTGAATGCATCAAGTTAGTACAGAAAAATTTAAGAAAAAAATGACAAAAAAATACTTACTTAGGCCAATCACTCTAATCTTCTTCAATGCGCATATCGTATGTTGACAGGGGAACCCCTCATCCGCCACCTGCAGAGACAGCCTACATTGCAATTCAACCACATCAATCAGAACATAGTAGTTGTAGCCCCCGTTGGTGACTTCAAAATCTTACCACCTTGCACAAACCGCCTTAAATTTTCCCACTAATTTAAGCATCTTCTTAATCAATTCAATCCTTTAGGAACCAAGTCCCCATCTTTCCAACCTCCGCTCGACTAGGTCCTCCTCTTATAAAATAAACCCATAACCAACTCGTGCATACATCATGCCCAACTTACAAATAGGTTTATCCCTTAATTTATATATCATGGAGTTAAAGGATTCTGAAAAATTGTTGTTCAAATGTTCACATTTACTTGTGTTATCAAAGAATGCCCTAGACCATGAAGCAGGAACTTCTTTCGTAAGATACAAATAAGCTTTCTCATTTGCAGCCTTTAAAAGTGCCATGTTTTCCTTCAAAAAACATAACTAAGTCTTAAAAATGGTACAACTGATTAACAATACAGTAGTAGGTAAGATAACTTACAAAAAAAATGAAGGAGTAGGTGAGATACTTACAAAAAAATGTTTTTACTTATAACACCTTACTGCATTCCACAAGTGAGATTGCAGTTCAAAGCCTTTGAAATACTTTTTGAAATTCTTACCTAAGTGCCTTCCAATACAACAAAACAGATAGTGTTTGTGAGAAAACTTACACTATACAATTAAAAGGGACAAACAAGTAAAAATGTAGAGATTATTACCTATAGCAATATCTGTGAGGAGATTTACCAAATACAAAGCAGTAATACCATGCAATCCTTTCGCCTATCGAAATGAATGTAACCGGTACATCAAGATTTGTGATAAAGGGAGCCAAGTGGGTTAGAAATAGAGTCCAGTTCTCTATAATCTCGCTTCGGAAAACCATAATCCCTAAAGGTACCAACCTATTTTGTGCATCTAGTCCAGTTGCAGCCATTAGCACACCACCAAATTTACCAGTAAGATGGCAAGCATCTAACCCAATTACACGCATACATCCATCCCTAAAGCCTTGTAGTGCTCCTGCAAAACTGATCGTCATACTTTCAAAACCCTTATCAGAGTTTGCATATGTGTACATGCCCACAGATCCATCATTAGTTTTAGTGACCATATTGCAGAAAGTAGGTACAAGCTTAAAACTAACTTCATAGTTCCCATACAAAGCTTCTAGAACCAAGTTTCTAGCTTTCCAAGTCAGTATGATATGAGATGTTGACATTAGTTTCGCTAAAAATCTTCAACTATCCGATCCGGCTTAGGAATAACTTCAAATGCAAAGGTCTTCATCTCATCCAACACCCACTTACAAACATAATGCTTATCTCAGATCCGTTATACATATCCGATCACCTACACACATGTATCTATATGATTCAGCTCCAAACTAGTAATTGTCCAGTTACCAGTCTTCTTCCCCTTGGAACAATACACAAACCATGGACAACTAAACTCCTTCTTGAATCTACATATAGCCTTAACTCTCCTAGAATCAGTAAGTCTCATCTTATACTGGCACTCATTCAACACACATAAAGCTCTTAAATGCCTTTTAAAGGCTCTCTTGCTAGCAAAAGTGGTACCAACATCCATAGTACTTGGATCAATAGTGGGTATGTCTTCATACTCAGGGAACATTGGTTCTTCTTCTTCTTTATCAAAGTGGTTTTTGTAGTCAGTTTTCCATGCCTCAAACCATTCAGGTTGTTGTTGAACAGGATTATCTTCAATTTCATCACCCTCTTCATCATCTTCTTCATCACTAATATCTTCTTCCCCTTTATACACTTTACCAAACTCAGCAACATAATCTCTGTCATTATCTTCATCACTATCAAACTACACAGGAGGTTCCATTTCCTCCAAGGGTGACAATCATCAACATCCACATTCTCTACTTGAATAACATAATCATCATCCATCATTATATCTTCACCAATTTGGTCATTATTTACGACACTTAACCAATAATTCCCATTAAAGGTTTCCCCACTTTCATCTTCAGCTACTGGTGATTGTTGACTGCTACACCCTTCATTCAACAAGTTATCACCAACACTGGCCTGACTCAAACTTGAACATACATTAGTACTTGCAACCTGATTCAACAAATCCATAAAACCCAATTTTCTTGACACTTGTTTAGCACCCATTTGTTCATTTTCCACATGTTTAACACCCATTTGTTCATCTAATATCCTCCTTTTATCAGCAAATCTAGGTGATCTTCTAACACTAACAGGGACATATTCCACTTTTTCAGCACCATTTTGCTCATTTAACATCTTCCTTTTATCTTCAAGTCTAGGAGATCTCCTAGCAGCCACACTCTTAACAGAATCAACAATTTTCTTCTTTGGTGTGACTATTACCTTCTTCATTTTAACTGCATCATACTCTTGTTCAGGGTTAATGACAGAAGCTTCAAGTTCAATGAACCCCTTACCATTAGGTTCAGCCTCATTCCAAAACCTATCAAAATCCTCATCATTCAACAAAATTACTGGCACGTTTGGGTCATCACCATTCATCCACAAAAAATCAACCCTTTGTCTATTACCAAGCTTGTACCTAGTATCACTACACCAAAACCAGGATTTTCTCACAGTGTAACTTGTCACAGCTTTTTTCGAATACCGATACACTGTGATAAGTCCTGCAACAATTATAACTGTTGTTAAATTTTATATTTGTGATTTTTATGAGCAACAATAATATTTGTTGGCAATTATCTAAACACCAACCATTATAATCTAAAATGATGATTCCACCCAAAGATTCCACCACATCAAAATGCATTTAAATTTACAACTGTTTTGTCACTACTCTTGCAACATTTATACAGACTAACAATTATATTTAATTTCTATTAACAAAAATTTATTTTTAATTTTTATTTTTATTTTCTTAATATTTAATACTATTAGAAAACATTTATAAAGACTAAGTCAACGGGTCTTGACTCAGTAGAAAGTAGACGTATACAAATATCATCCTTTCTGTCGATTTTTCCCAGCCACACCCAGAAATAAAAACGCTCTCTTTCCTTTGTTCTTCGTGTGCCGCCATTAACACACTCTGAGAGTGTAAAAAATTCAGCTTGAAACCACACCCGCCACCTAAAATTAATCCGAGTTTGAGTTCGAATGCTCCATTTTAGTCAAGTTACGTATTTTGTTAATTATGTGGATCGTTTGACCTAAAATTTGAACGATGAAGATGAAGAAGATGGTTGAGACTTGATCCTGCTGATGATAAATTATGTTGGTTCAATCTTTTTCTTTGACGAGGTAAGTGATTGAGTTCTCTATTTCTTTAAAATCAATTGATAATTTTCTTAGTTATATGAAATTGGGTGATCGATTAGGGCGAAACTAGAGGGGATTTTGAATGTTTAGATTGATTTCAGAACTGATTTTTTTATGTGGGTTCAATTAATTTGATTGATTACAGAACTGAGTTTGTTTTTTAATTAGTATGAGATGCACAATTAGTATGAGTAATCTGTTCTTCATCAATTAGATTGATATTTTGATAATGAATTTCCCACTTCTACTTGATTGTGTTATATGATCTATATTACCCTGTAATCAATGAATTGAAACTCCTTTTGGTAGATGGATTTATTTGAAACTCATTTCCTTAACTTATTATCCCCTGTTAGTTTCCAATTGTTGGTGAAGTGATCGGTGAGCTTATGTTCTACAGGGACAACAATGTGGGTTAGATTTAGGTTGCGTCTAATGTTGGAAGTCTACTGTTAGTTGTTGCAGGACTTATCATTTATGAATTGAGGTTTTCATGCTTCCAATCATCAAAAAGTTCATGTGAATTTTGTATAAAAAACCACTCGAACTGTTGATGATATTCAATGCCTGAGTGACAATATTATTAATCCATTTATAGAAGTAGCGGCAGAGCTGCATATTGACTAGAGTGGATCAAGTCCACTCAAAGAAATGGAGAATTTTCTTCTGAAATATCAATTGAGATATGCCAGTTCTGTTGTTTCTAGAATCCAATTTTGGCTCTTTTGGCCAGTGGGTCTTGAAGTATTAACGTCCAAAATTCTTCTTTATTTGACTAGCTGACTATTGAATAGTCAAGTCCGTATTAGTGAGACTGCCTGACACCAAATTTAAATACCGAGTAAGATGTTTTTACACACAATTTATTTCACTATATTTCACTATCTAGTTAAATCATACAAGAGTCAAAAGTGAAGGCATTGGATGATGCATTCCAAAGACTCGATCGGGACAGCGTTTTCCATATGTGGGCGAGAATATGGGCAATGAGACAAGAGGTGCTCAACTCCCCCTTTTTACAGTAAAGCAAACAAGGTCTTTTCCATGTGAGAATAACATGACCTAACCGGAAAGATACCAGACTATATATATTCCGTTTGATTTCTCTTTTTGTAAATAGATTGCAGTTTTAAGTTGGGGATTGTAGTGTATTTCTCTTCTGGCTGACACAACGCTGGGGATGGATAAGATACCATGCTAGCTAGATCAAACAGAGGTTTATTTGTGCATCATTGCAAGATTGGGAAAAGCTTGACATGGCTTGTGACTGGATTAACCAGCATCAGTGGAAATGCAGTTTTAGCTTAGCTATTGAAAGACGATTCAAATGTTTATTTGTGAACGTCATTTATTGTCTTGAAGTGGTTTGAACACGCTTCTTCTATTTTTACATCTCGGTTTTGACTTATCTAAAAGCTGGTAATTTGTACATTGGAGGATAGTTGTATACGTGATGATAATTTGTGTAAGACATCATGTGGCAAAACATTGCTAAAGAAATCCATTCTTACACCATTATGCTTCTGTTGAACGCTCTTTCTAGGCATCTGATTAATTTGTACCTTATTTGTTTATATATGTTTAATAGAGCCTTCAAATCATTTAATATTTTACCTTATAGGTTTAGCGTAGTCATGTCACTTTGAACCTCTACTTTCTTAATATAAGGTAAATAAGATGATTTATGGATTACATCTCATTGGTGCATTGATATAAGGTTATCTTGATCTTTTAGCCCTATGGTTGGTCGCATCAGTTGATTAAATGTATGGAAAATTTAAAGCAATGTTGCTGGACTCTTCTTAACACATGAATTTCTCTTTCGTTTACTCTTGGTTTTCACTTATATTCAATGAATCCTCACTCTGTTTATTTAATTTGGTTATTTATTTTACAGAAAAGGAATACTTTAGAGACTCACTTGTAGAATGTCGGCTGTGAATAAAGCTTGGATGAATGAACCTGGACATATTTAGCAAAACATATAGAGATGGGGTTAAATTTTTTATGAATTATGCAAACTGAATATGGTTATCCGGACACAACATGTTCTTGCCCATGATCGAAGTGTCAAAATGGGAAACGTTTGGAAATGTGGGAAGTGAGGAGACATCTTAACGAGAAGGGTATCGGCTGTGGAGTTATGTTACTTGGTTCTTTCATGGTGAAAAAGAGGGTGATAGTGCGGTAAGGAATCCAGGTAGTAATCTTATACCAACTGAAATAGATGAAGAGCAAGTCAGAGAAGGTGTAATAGAAGATATGGGTTCTTTTGTCGATGCTGCATTTGGAGTTTTTGACAGGGTGATGGTGTTAGTGGTAATGAAGAAGTTGAAATCAAGAATTTGTTCATGAACCGTTTGGGGAAGCGATATTACGGTACAAATAGTTGGTTGAAGACAAGTTGTATCCTCTGTTGTAATACTAGCATCCTAACTTGCAATTGTGGAGCTGCACAATGTGAAGAAAACATATAAGATTTCAGCTAATTGTGTAAATAGTTTGTTGGGTGTGATAAAGGGTTGGTTGCCGAAAGGAAATAATTTGCCAGTAAAATACACGACAATGAAGTCGATGCTCAAAGATATGGGGATGGAAAAAAAGTCGATTCATATGTGTGAGAATCATTGTATTTTGTATTACAGGGAGAATGCAGATTTGACAAGCTGCCTTAATGCCTCGCACCAAGATATAAGGTAAAGGTTGATAAATTTGGGGAAGAGTTGCCGTCGAATGAGCCTTCCAAGGTATTGAGATATTTTCCTCTCGGGCCAAGGCTCAAGAGATTATATACGATACCTTGGATAGCACATGCAATGACATGGCACGATCGGCGTGTTTCACTAGATTTTATGCGTCATCCGGTCGATTCTTCGCAATGGGATTTAGTGAAGAAGAAGTTTCCTGAGTTCGCAAATGAGGCGAAATGTTTGGCTTGGAATTGCAAACTGATGGATTTAATCCTCATGGTATGCGCCTCCGAATTATAGTTGTTGGCATGTGATAGTGGTTTTGTATAATCTTCCTCCTTCCTTGTGCATGAAACCCGAGTTCCAAATCATGACGATGTTGATTCCTGGGCCTAAAGCACCGGGCAAGATATCGATGTATGTCTCCGTGTGCTAGTAGACGAGCTCAAAGATCTGTTTGAGAATGGGATATCGCCTTTTGATACGCACAAACAAGAATCGTTTCAAGCGAGGGCTTCTTTGATGTTTGGTATTCATGACTTGCCAAAGACAAGGTAATATGTCTGGATGTACCACGCACGGCTATTTTGCTTGTGTACATTGTGCGGACAAGAATCGAAGTGCGTATCTGCTATACGCAAGAAAGAATGTTTACCCTAATTATCGGATATACCTCAGGGGTAATTATCCTTTTAGGAAGGGAGAGAACTTGGGATTAGAAACTGATGAAACTTTACATGCTCCAAAGCGACTGTCAGGAAAGAAGTCGTTGGAGAAACTAGCAAAAGTGACTTACAAACCTGGTAAATTGGTAGTAAGAAGCAAGGCGCCGAAAAGAAAGAGATATGATCCCGATGTGGATGATGATCCTCACGGTGATGGTGTTGACGATGAACTTACTGGTGCATTCTATAAGGAGTCTATCTTTGGGAACCAAGACCTATTGTATCCTCTATTTCCGCCATTGTGTAGATGTAATGAACACTGAGAAGAATGTAATGGAGCATATACTTGAGACAATCTTTGATTTTGGTAGTAAGTCTATGAAATCGTGGAATGCAAGGGTTGAATTGAAGGAGCTTGGCTTGCACTTTGGACAGTGGACTACCAGTAAACCTGGGAGTAGTACAGTTGCTGCCAAACCAATGTTTGTCTTAAGCAAAGCTGAGAAGGAATCATTTTGCAAGATTCTTAAAGACCTCAAATTTCCTTCTGGTTTTGCGTCGAACCTGAGCAACAATGTTAATGTTAAGAATTCAAGTTTCGGTAACTTCAAATCCCATGACTATCATGTCATTATGGAGTATTTACTACTGTTTGTCTTCAGCATGCTTTTCCAAAGCACCCAGAGCTACGTCGTGCACTTCACCAGATCAGTTTGTATTTCAGATTGCTTTGCTCCAAAGTCCTAAGCAAAAGTGGACTGCAAGAGGCTAAGTTCATGGTTTCCGAGGCAATGTGTGTGTTGGAAAAGTATTTTCCAGCTTTATTTTTCGATATAAGTGTTCACCGATTGTTCATTTGGCTGACGAGGCATTGCTTTGTGGACCCGTTCGATATCGTTGGATGTACCCCTTTGAAAGGTGACTTTATGTTTTGTTTATGTGATGTTGTTACTCTGGATAACACATATCTTTTTTAATGAAATGTCAATGTACAAACTGATACAGGGCAATGAAGGAGTTCAAAAACATTCCCAGTAACAAAATATACATTGAAGGGTCTATTAAGGAGAACAACCTCGTAAATGAAGCAGTCACGTATGCCATGGAGCACGCGTCAAATCCACGTGATGGCAATCACCAAGCCAGTTGGGAGGCCTTTCTTGGAGAAGAGTCGGAGTATAGTGATGTAGGTCCTATGGGTCAAAAAGGAACGAACGTGACGCTGTCTTCCACGCAATTTATACAGATACGGAGATGGGTGCTTTTTCGATGTAATCCCGATGGTCTCGCTGATTATTATAGGTATTTTTTGATAAATATGTTCAGTCTTTCAATTATACACATGGTAAATTTAAATTCATTGATAAGAAATGGTGATTTTTGCTTATGTTACAAATCTAGTTTTGCTATATGTAGCTACTATTATGAAAACATTTTATCCATTTCACAAGATGCTGGAAAGGAGGTCCCGGACGACGAAGTCGAAAAACAAACAGAGTTCATTGAGTGGCTCTATGAAAAGGTACTGAAATGACTCTATTAGGTCTTTACGTTAATAGCTACTGACAGTGAAAGCCATCAAATTAGTGTTTTACTGAAATAAATCACATGCATTGATAGTAAAATGACAATAACAACATACATTTTAAATATGACAATTTATAAACATGTCATTTTCTGGGCAATAACAACATACATTGTGAGACATAGTTAATATCACCTACGTTTTCTGATTTAGCTTATGTAAAGTGTTTGATTGATTCTCACCTACAAAATCACATACTTATCCAACTGTCTCTAGCTATTTGCTACTAATGGTAATTGTGTTTGTTTTTTATTGCGTAGCTGTTAAAAGAAAATAAAACTGATACATTGCTGTGGCGGTATGTAAGAGGTCCTGTTGAAGCGAAAGAGTTTGTTATGTACCGTGTGAATGGTTTTGTTTTCTCTCCTGTGTATTATGAAGAAATAGTCTCAGAGTCAAGACAAAGGTGTTTGTATGACAAAGAAGCACCACATTTAGGAGCAAGAAAGGCGATAAACATCCCAAAACTGTGTTGACCAAGTGGTATGGGGTTGTGAATCAAATCTTAGAGTTGGACTATGGTCGATTTACCGAGGTTGTGTTTTATTGTGACTGGGTGAAAGCAGAAAGTGGAAGCAAAATTTGTCCCGACTCGCATTTGGTTTTGGTGAATATGAAGAGAATGAGGGATTCCGATAATTGGAGGGACGAGCCTGCAATTCTCGCTGAAGAGGCAAGTGGAGTTTTCTACTCCAAAGATTTAAAAACGCTGATTGGTGGGTTGTTATCCATTCACCCCAGAAGATGGTGCGGGGAATTGATAATTTGGAGAAACCCGAAATTGGCAGTTTCCAACAACTATTGTTAGAGGAACCTAATTTACGCCCTTTGTTACGTCCTTTGACGAATTATGAAGCTTTTATGTCGCTGTAAAATTAATCGTCCTCTGCAAACATAATTTCTTTTTGTGTACAATTGAGCATTACAATTTATATGTATTTCAGTAGCACTTGGTGGATTGGTGCAGTAGACCAATCACGCGCAGTCTCTTTGTATATTCTTAATGTCCAGAATTGATTGCAACATGTATTTGCTGGCTTATTGTTTAGATTTGGATTGTGCAGTAGCATTCTCATCTGCTCTGCAGTCTTTTCTCCAATTTAGGCAAACAATTCTGATATCTGGCTATGAAGTTGTCCTGCAGTTTTCTAAACTTTCCTACAGTCTTAGTTTAAGCCTGCAAACTGTTGTAAGGTAGTGCAGTACTCAGACTTGTCTTAGAGACTTTGGTGATGTATCTTTTATAATCATGTATTGGCTTGGCCTTATTTTTTCTTAAAGAGTAATTGAAGGCAATAGAATTGAAGAGCAATTTAAGAAGTAAAAGACATTATATTTAGTAATTATAATCGGAGCACAAAACATTTTTAGAACTTAGTATCAAAAAACTCGCACATCAGCCCTAAGTTCACATAACCAAAAAAAGCTATACCAAAAGAAGTTTTGCCCCACAAAGTTACACATGTAACGAAAGCTGCAGTAAGTTCTTAAAACAAGCAAGAACTAAACCAAAGAGATTTTCCTAGAAGTAATTACACATGTAACTTAAGTGCCCAAAATATCAATTCACCCACAACATTTTCATTCATCTAAAACTCCAAACGCCTTAAAGGCCATACTAACCATCCAAGAATACCTAAAAGATCCTTCAATGTCCAAAGATCCATCCCCATGTGGTGCATCATATACAGCACAAGTGTCATCCAAAATGGTTTCAATCGCATCCTCCTCTCATCTCGTCGCAAGGGCTACTCCATGAAACATCATGCCATCTGATCCCTGCATGATATAGCCTTTAGCTGCTACCTTCTTCTTTTTGTTTAGCAGTTCACATATTGAATATTTCCATTGTTAAGCTCATAATTCCCCATAGCATCAACAACATTAGAAGTTGAGCCAACATTTGTAGGACTAGAAGCATCAACATATGGTACATTGTTCCTTTGGAGTTGATTGAGTTGTTGAATTGCTACATAATCATGGAAATCCTGCACCATGACCAACATAATTCAAATGGTTAGATATGGAGTTCTATGTAACCGTTCAAAATTGAGAGATGATAATATACCGTTAAACTCACCTTTGACAGTTTGTTGATTTTGTCTACCAACACACTTTGTCCTCCTTGGGTCCTTCACTCAAAATTGATTTACTTGCATTAACTATCTTTGCAAGTCTTGTCATTTACGACTTGGCTCTTTGACAACTGTGATGAGAAGGCACGAAAACATCCTTTCCCTTTATCAGGGCCAAACACATCAGTAATTGCATCGTTCTCAAAGTCCATAGCAGATAAGTCACCATCTTTGGCAAGGCTCTTTCTCTTTTCATGGGCTATCTTCACTTGTTCCCGCAAAATTACAAGCAAAATATTAACATCACCATCCATAAATATACATGCAAAACCACTTGACACACAATATGCTCACAAATTTTTCAACAGCACTAGGATGTATAACTCCATTTTTTCCTTTGTGCCCCTCCATCCAACTTTCAGGACGTCCAACAACAAAGTCTCCATCTTTCAATTGTTGTAGTCATATATTTGGGAAGACAACAAAAGATTATAAGTTTTCACGACGACAACACCAACTTAATTCAATTTATCAAGTAGAGGTATTGAATACAATACTTACAAGGTTATGAGATTTTTGAGCATATGATAGTCTACCAAGAGTGTGTCTGAGTGTATTCTTCTCGCAATTTTCCTTGTACTTGGCTCGTTTTGCGAAAGATTCAGGTTTGCTTTCGTTTTCAACAAAAGCTTCCCAAAAGGGAAGGTGACACCCTCGAGGTTTTGCACTCAATATATCTTCAAGAACTTTTCCTTTAAGGGTCTTTCTTAACTTGTACTTGTATGTCCTAAATTTTTGTGAATAACCACCTTCAACTACGGGGCGTACAAGATTTGATGGCACGGCGAATGTAAACTTCAGCTGGAACAAACAAAAGAGAGAGAGGTCAGAAACATGATTAAGTTATAACACTATAAATCGAATAGATCGGTGCCCATGAAAATTTACCATCAAACCATCCCAAATTGAATCTTTGAAAACCTGGGGAACGTTTCTCCAATCTGTGAACTTAAGAGGGATCTGTGCTCGTACAAGCTTCCCAACAAGAGTAGCAAGCTTTGCGTAGTTGTCACCATAAGGTCTACCAACTTCATCTATAGTCACCAGTAATTTCATCCCAACTGCAGCAACAGCTTCATGACCAGCTAGAGGATCAACATCAGGATTAGGTACAAGACCAGCTGCATTTTTCATCTGCAACAAACAATGAGAAAAGATTCAATAACAGATTCAATAACAAAGATATCAATTCTACTATTTTCAGTATGTCTTGTGTTGTTTAATCATTGAAACATTACTAGGATTTTCGGAATTTATGCAGTATTGGCATGTCATAGAGGTTACTAACATACATGCTAAAACACCCACTGGTGTTGTTAAACACAGTAAACAACAGGTTAAGCAATTAGGACTTTACACATACTTCTCAATTAGAACATTACAATTCTGCAAAAATTTAAGGCAGATTTAAACCCAGTAGTCTGTATGCACAAACAACAGGTTAACCAAAAATTGTAAAATTGAAGGCAAATATAAAATGAAGCTAATTTGTACCTATTATGCAAATCATTAGCCATTTCATTGCTAAATTGAAACAAAAAAACTGAAGGCAGAATCTAAAAACATATTCTAGGTTACAAAATTTAGCTATTTTGAAATGTAAAAAAATTAAAACAAAAATTTATAATCGGGCCTTAGGTTAAACCCTAAATTTTTAATAAATAGAACTCGACAAGAAAAGAAACCCAATTTGATTGACTACCTTTTGAAAGTGGAAGAAAAACTAGAATGGATGATTTACAAATGAGATCTAGAGCAACAAGAGAGATGTGTGGTTGAGCAGGAGTATCATACTCTCTTAAATAGAGAATTAGATGGGAAATTGGGGGGAACTTTCGGGGGGAACTGACTTATAGTGGATTTGAATGATTTTGAATCTGTTTTTGGTGATTTGACAGATTTAGGAAGGGGAAAGGAGCGGCAAATTGAAGCAGGGAGTGGGAAAGTTCTAAGGAAAGAAGAAGTTCTTGATACTGACGAATTTTTCTTTGAGAGTTAGGTTTCCTCTCTCTTTTTAATCTTGTAACACGTTTGCATATCCATCGGTTTTCCTAAACTCGATAAAATCTTGTGGCTACAAATGAATCTTGTCATTTTATTTATTTTAATAATTTTATAAAATTTTCCCATATTTAAGGATACTTTGTAAATCAAGAAAAAAAAATAAAAGAAATATATAAATGCGTTTGAACCATAAAAAAAAAAAAAAAAAAAAAAAAAAAAATTCCCTGGTATATCTTTTATAATTTTTCAATCCGGAGATTTTTTTTTTATTTGGAAAATAATTTATTTTATTTTAAGTTTCCATAATTTGGAGAATAAATATTTACTAATTGGAGTTCGGAGTTATCATTTTAGAAAATAATCATTTAAATAGAATTTTATCCTACCGACTAGTGAAGCATTTACAACAGTCTCATGTGTGTCAAAAATAATAAAATCGGCATCTTCTTCATTCATCGACCTTGCAGGCCATCAGTTGTCGGCATGTTCTTCATCCGCAGACCTTGCCGGCCAAAGTTAGTTGGCATGTTCTTCATTCGTTGACCCTGCCGAAGGAATCTTACCTGTAAATGGATGGATTCGTCGTTCTTACCGAATTTCTGACTTATAGTAGTCAACTCGCGGTCAGGTTTCGATCTCGGATCCTGGTACGCATACAATATGCAGGTTTGGATCTCCGAATAAGAAACTCAGGTCTAACTTCAGTAATCTTTGAACCTGTGATGTTCAAAACTGATATATTTACTCTCCAGTTCATCCGAATGAGAAACTTGGGTACAATCTAGTAATCTTTGAACATGGGATGTTCGAAACTGATAAATTTTATCTTCAGTTCCTACGAACGAGAAACTCAGGTCTAACTCTAATAATCTTTGAACATGTGGTTTTCCAATCTGATATATTTCATCCTGGGTTCATCCGAATGAGAAACTCGATCTAACTCTAGTAATCTTTGAACTCGGGATGTTCAAAACCGATAAATTTCATCTTCAACTCTTGCAAATGAGAAACTCAGTCTAACTCTAGTAACCTTTGAACCCGAGATGTTCAAAACATAAAAATTCATCTTCGCTTCCTCCGAATGAGAAACTCGAGATCTAACTCTAATAATTTTTGAACTCCGGGATGTTAAAAAATCGATAAATTTCATCTTCGGTTCCTCCGAATAAGAAACTCAGGTCTAACTTCAGTAATCTTTGAACCTGTGATGTTCAAAACTGATATATTTACTCTCCAGTTCATCCGAATGAGAAACTTGGGTACAATCTAGTAATCTTTGAACATGGGATGTTCGAAACTGATAAATTTTATCTTCAGTTCCTCCGAATGAGAAACTCGAGTCTAACTTTAGTAATCATTGAACTGTGATGTTCCAAACTGATAAATTTCATCTTCAGTTCATCCGAATGAGAAACTCGGGTCTAACTCTAGTAATCTTTGAACATGGAGTGTTCGAAACTGATAGATTCCATCTTCGGTTCCTCCGAATGAGAAACTCAGGTTTAACTCTAGTAATCTTTGAACCTGGGATGTTCAAAACTGATAAATTTCATCCTCAGTTCATCCAAATGAGAAACTCAGGTCTAACTCTAGTAATCTTTGAACATGTGATGTTCGAATCTAATATATTTCCTCTTCAGCCCTACTAACGAGAAACTCAAGTCTAACTCTAATAATCTTTGAACATGTGGTTTTCCAATCTGATATATTTCATCCCTGTTCATCCGAATGAGAAACTCGAATCTAACTCTAGTAATCTTTGAACCCTGGGATGTTCAAAACTTATAAATTTCATCTTCTCGCTCTTGCAAATGAGAAACTCAAGTCTAACTCTAGTAATCTTTGAACCCGAGATGTTCAAAACTTAAAAAAATTCATCTTCAGTTCCTCCGAATGAGAAACTCAGATCTAACTCTAGTAATTTTTGAACCTGGGATGTTAAAAACTGATAAATTTTATCTTCAGTTCCTCCGAATAAGAAACTCAGGTCTAACTTTAGTAATCATTGAACCTGTGATGTTCCAAACTGATAAATTTCATCTTCAGTTCATCCGAATGAGAAACTCGGGTCTAACTCTAGTAATCTTTGAACATGGAATGTTCGAAACTGATAGATTCCATCTTCGGTTCCTCCGAATGAGAAACTCAAAGTTTAACTCTAGTAATCTTTGAACCTCGGGATGTTCAAAACTCGGATAAATTTCATCCTCGGTTCATCCAAATGAGAAACTCGTGTCTAACTCTAGTAATCTTTGAACATGTGATGTTCGAGTTCGATATATTGTCTCCTGCTCATCCTGGACGAGATACTGTGTCTAACTCTTGTAATCTTTGAACCCGTGATGTTCAATTCGATATATTTCGTCTCCGGTTCATCCTGATGAGAAACTCAGTGTCTAACTCTAGTAATCTTTGTACCCGTAATGTTCAATTCGATATATTTTGTCTACTGCTCATCCTACGAAAACTCAGTCTAACTCTAGTAATCTTGGCCGGAATATTCAATTATGATATATTTCAATTTCATTCATCCCAATCGAAACTCAGTCTAACTCTTTGTAATCTTTGAACACGGGATGTTAAATTTCGATATATTTCATCTTCATTTCATCCGAATCAAACTCCTATTCTTACTCTTATAATCTTTTAACCCGAAATGATAAGTTAACTTGAATCTAGTTTATATCATCTTCTAGCTAATCCAAATCTATTCTCAGTATCAGAAATGTTAACTAGAATCAATTAATCAGCTTTAGCTTCGTGACATCTTCTACTAATTAAAACTCTTCGCACCGAACTCTTTACCGACACGAAAACAACACATACTTTTCACACACTTCCTTTAATCCATATGATAACCCCAAATCAAGTACCAACCGTCCAAATTTTTACACAATCCGCATAATAAAACTTTAGGTTAATATGAACCGTTGGATGCTTCTATCAAAACCCAAAACTCATCTTATCTCATTCATTTCCCCCTTCCTATCTATCTTATCTTTTTATCTTATCTCTTTCTCAATATTCTTCTCTATCTCAATCTCTAGTCTCTCTCCAGCGGCAAAAATAAACCTTAAGTTAGTATCAACACAGACGCGACCACCTTCTCAATCACTCACTACCACTACTGTAATCCCTCATCCCTGAACGAAAAATCTTTGTGATTCTTTTCCTTTTGCTTTATTTGAATCGAAAAGATAGTCCTGATGGAACACAACAACAACATCAACTGGATGAAATCAAAAACCAAATCCCAATCGAAATCAAGGGTTAGGTCTTTTCTCTTTCCTATTTTCTCTTTTTGGTATTTTTTCCCTGTATTTTTTGATGGTTTTATTTGATTGATGAAATGATTGTTTTGTTTGTGTAGATGAAGAGAAAAGCAATGGTAAAGGTAAAATGGAGATATGGTTGTCAACTAAATCTAAAGAAGATGTATTCTTTGATGTTATTACTGATATTACATAATGATTGATAAGATTTTAAGAATTTTGATGGAATTAACATGGCATTCATTTCAAAATCCCTAATTTTTGTAACCCTAACTTTGTTTCTCATCTCAAATCTATCAATAACCATATAGATCTGTGCGTATAATTAGTTTTTATTCATTTATCTTCATACATAGAAGTTTATGCTTTTAAAATAGCTTAAATCTAGGGTTAATACATCAGATTTGTGTAAATCACCTTGATTACTTAGTTTTGTATTAAATTAATATGCGTCTATTGATGTTAATTTCAATATGTGCAATATTTGATGCTTTGTGCTTTGCTGTGATAGCCTAGTAGTATAGCGGAAGAAAAATCTGCTCATTAAACTTATAGTTAAGACCCATGGTTCATGATCTAAACACTCTGAGTTGAGAAAAATGTAAGTTTTGTTTACTCATGTCTTTGATAGTAGTTTTCATATAGCTAATAACTAAAAAACTTCTCTATTTGATAGTAGTGCGAAAGCAAAGATAATAAATTTGTGAATCAATTAGATTTTTTTGGGATTTTTTGATTTGATTGGTGTTTTGATTAGTGTAATGTTTCCAACTATTTCAATTAAAGTGTTTAAACTTTTGTGCTTATCAGCAATGGAGGTTTGGCTAATCTAGGATGCTGAATTATCAGACTGTTATGGTTATTGTTTGTATGATTTCTTTTTTATCTCTTGTTTCCCTTCCCCAAGTATCAAACTTATCCTGAACTGGGTATATCCAGCTAAAACTTCAATATAAAATGCCTCTGTCAAGTCTAACTGTGCTACCAGGGTGGTTTAACTGTTAAGCCAAAAATGAGTTTCACCTACTAGGGCATATATATATGTAAATAAGCTTTAACCTTGTTTAGCGAGATAACAACATTTAATTTTCACATTGTACAGATGAATCCTTCAAGCCAACTCATGATTGATCTGGGTTTCTATCTATGGATAATGATGGTCCTCATAAAAATGGTTCTCAGTTCTTCATCACTTTCAAGGCTGTGCACCATCTTGATGGGTGGGTACTTTCATCTCTTCTGTTTTTAATGTTTACGAATGATATTATTTAGCCGAAGAAGTTGACTCCCGCTTTTTCCCTCTGGCCAATTATTCAAATAAGTATATAGATGCCTGCTCAATCGTTTGCCTGGTCATCTCTTTCATGATCTGGGAACATGGATGCAGATCGTTTGATTCCTTTACCGAGCAGGGGATGAGTTATTCTTTTTACTTATGTATTTTCTTGTCGTTAACTGGAAGCACGTTGTGTTTGGTAAGCTTGTGCTAGGCCGTGAGACTCTAAAGAAGATTGAGCATATAGGTGGTAGTGAGAAGGGAAAACCTGAGTGTACGGTGAAAATTGTCAACCTGGGAACATCTTGAAGGTAAAGATTTAGGAAAAGCTGTGTGCAAAACATATTATTCCCTCGTATCAATTTATTGTGTCATACTGACTTTGCTGTGTAAGTTTGCTTAATGCTCTTTGCTCTAGCGTTTCTCCGTTCTGTCACTTTTCTTTGATTTTTGACAACCTATTTCTCCAATTTTTGTTATTCAAATTTTCAGCAATTTTTATCATGCCAAAATTGTTATTTGACTAGATGGCCTAGTGGCAAAGTACCTATAAGGCGATAACCCATACCTGTCCAATTGTTTTATGTTATGCGCTTTAATTTGATAGGCGAGGTCTACCAAGTTATTATTTTTGTGATTGAATTGATTATACATGTCTAGTAATGAACATGTTTTTGACCTTAGATAAAAAGAAAGCCAATAAACTGAAAGCGAATGAGGTTTTTTTGTCGATGTCATGATCTTTGGCGAAGCCATCCTCTTAAAAGTTGTCCAGTAATACGATATTGCATGTTGTTGTGCACTATCCTGTAACCTATCAGAATGTCAAACACTATCTGTCATATATAGGTCATATATAGGTCAACTTGAATGCTTTTATTTGCTAACACTGATATATATGATCCGTATCATGTGAATGACAATTTCTTAAGCAAGAATTGAATTGACCTGATTGCATGCAATCTAACTTCTACTGTTTTCAGATTGAAATGTCTATGAAACTTGATTATACTGTATATCTCTTGAAGTATTTTGTTTATAGAATATGATGGTGTTATTTTCCGAACATCCGAATCACCTTGATATATTTATTTATTTATTTAGAACAAGGTATACCATGTCTAAATTTACTTGTACATTAATGTACATAAACTAGAGATAAAATGGATTATATTAGACCTAGCTTGGACCTAACTATTCTTTTATGTAAATGAATTTGATTTAGGTTGCACTGACTTACTGCAAGGTTGGGTCCTGTGCAATACATTTCTTTACTGAGTCGATCAAGGTGAGTGTTCTTTGCGTTACTTTTTAACTTTGTCAGCTTAGGATTATGTGTTTCACATTTACTCTGTTCAAGGACTTAGAAAAATGTTTGTAACTTGTTCTCCATTGTTTTGTTTCTTCTGTCAGAATTATCATGCCAATATAGAGAGGGGGATTAGTGCAGTGACCGAGGAGAGATGATTCCTTGTGCCATTCTCTCGTCGGATAGATGTGCAAGTGTAAAACGTAAATGACAACAAATGGGGATTGTGATATATACAAAGGCGACTTGTGTTGATGGTTTGTGGTCGCCGTCTTCTTTGAAATGTAAGTTTTCCTTCACTTTTTCTTTCCTCATTAATCATTGGTTCTAACCTCACCAACAAGTTGTGCATAGCACATAATGTCTTCATTTCAATCTAGAGCCTAAGAACAAGTTTACTTTTTCTCGCTTGTGGCTTTGCTAATTCCGTATAGTACCACCTGTAAATATTATTATGTGCAAGTTTCTGAGAAGTGTATATTCTGCCTATTGCATGTATCCTTTATTCATTGGGGTTCATGTTTAAGCAAGCCATTTTATCCAAGATGGATGTGCTGAGTTTGAGTATCGAAGGCCTAACATTCGGGTTTTCTTTTGTTGTGAAGGTAAACCTTTTATGGATAGTTGCTTAAAATAGTAGAATTATCGTTTTTGTAAGATCTTCGATAACTTGGTCTATTATTTCGTTTTCTTTGTGTTACATGTTGGCATTGTTAAATTGTTATGTGAACTAATCTCTCAAAGGTGTTTTGTGTAGGATTCATGAAGAGAATGTATCTCAAGATCTCAAGGAGCGAGATAATAAATGAATAGATTCCAAATTGAGAAATGGATAGATTGCAAATTGAGCAATTTCAAGAAATTTGAGAATATAAATTGTGTTGCAGCCCGTATTTCATTTTAAATTGTATTTCTTGCAGCCTCAGAATCGGAAGGCCAGGTCCATGAGAATGACCTCGGACTATTCATTTTTTTTTAATTGTAATTGAAAGAATTGTCACAGTTTAATCACACCAAAACTGTGAAGAAAAACAACACGTGTCATCATCTTAATGATGTTACAAATGAGAGTAACAGTTTAAACGTTACAGTATTAGTGACAAAAAGATGACAGGTGTCCATAGGGAATTTGTTGCAAAAAGTATGCAACACTTATATGTGTTATTGTAATCGTTAGAAAAAGTGACACGTGGCAAAACAAAATCGTTGCCTACGTGGCGGTGTAAGACACGTGTTATCATCGAATTGTTGCAAAGTTAGAATAACAATTAAAACTGTTATAATTACCATGACAAATGAGCCACGTGTCGCTTTTCTAAAATTAGGTTAATCACATTATTAAATAATGTAACATTTTATAAATGTGACTCTAACCAAATTTTGTTACAAAGAAAATCGTTACAAAAAAAATTACAATTAATATCACAGCGTTTCTCTAACGGCCTATATGTGTTACAAATTTTTTTAGTAACAGATATGCCCTGTGACAGAATCCTGGATTTGGTGTAGTGTATGCACCATTTTCTCAAATAGATTTGGATGAATTAAGTCCCTAAAAATGTTGCTGAAAGACAAACTGAACTCTGTACCCAAAAAATGAATACTTATGTCCCTAAAAGAACATACCCACTGCATAAAAATCAACAGAAATCAGTTAGTAATCAAATACATCAACAAATCACAATCAATTATACTTTCCAACAGAAATCAATTAAATCTCTTTTGTGAAAATCTGATGTTTCACAAAAATCAATTACAAACCCTAATTTCTAACATAAATAAGAAACCACAATCAGTTCATCATTCAAAATTACGTAAACAATTTCAAAATTCCTAAAGCATAATCAATGAAAAATTAGGGTTTACAGACACTAATTTCTCTAAATTCAATAAAAACGGAAATCATATGGGTTCAACAAATCTTCATAGGGGTTCATCAAATTCTCTCATCAAATCGCCATGTAAGTAATCAAAATCACACAAAAATAAAATACGAAATCGTGGTTTGAAAACCTACTGCTTCATCTTGTTCTTCCCTTTTGATCTCTTCATCGCGTCGAACTTCTTCTGAGATTCTTATGTTGCTCGATCTATAATCAACGCGATGAAAATCTGATGTTTCTCTACAAATGGTCTTCACTTGAAAATCGGTTGTTTCTCTGAAAAGATAGAACAAAACGAGAAAGAGAGGGAAGAAATGAAACCCTCGGTTCTCTCCGCCCCTTTTATCACTCAAAGGATAAAATTGGTATTGCGCTACTATGTTTACATCTCTATCGTTGGTTAAATTAGTTGATGAACGGTCAGATCCATGAATGGTGGGCCTCAACAGAAAACGTTAAAGTGGGTGTATTTTAGGAATTACAAACCCCATAGGGTGTATTATATCAAAATTCCCTTGATTTTACAATATTATCAATTTTCGGAAGCTTTACATCGACTTGGTATATTAGGCGGCAAAAGTTTTCATCTAGTTTTACATATAAATATATCATAAAATTCTGGATTTATACGTAAGAAATTTGAGTTATAATGTATCACAATTTCAATGTGAAAAGCAATTACCGTGTTTAATTTCTATTCTCAGCACCATTTTGTAAGCTTAATGCAAATGATGGGGGAGGAGTAGGAGGAGGAAAGAAAAATGGGATTTCACCAGTTTGGTTGAAAATTTTGACTTCTGATATGCAAAAACAGTTTTTTCTGTTTCACTTGCATTTATTCCTTCTTGATCGATGTTCCTACACTTGGTGATGGAATTGTTGCTGAAAAGGTCTCATATTACTTTAGAGTCCACCATTTTTGCAGGTAAACACACATAGACTGTTTGTGTAAATGTTACAATGGTGTAGCCTCATTGTTTTAATATGTTATATTTCTTAATCTGGTTTTTTTTTCTTTAAAAAGTTTGCAGCAAATGGATGTTGGAAAAAGGTTTGATTTAGATCCTCTGGCTAGTTTTTGTTTTGTACTACTTTTGCTTACAAAGCAGATGTGTGCTAATTTTTGTTTTTGTTTGGGATTTTTGGTGTTGCCAGTGTATGAAGGCAATGCTCGACTGGGTTCTTTCAATTGGGCAGGCATGCAATGCAGTTGTGGTACATGGGTCAACCGACTCAACCCTGCGTTTCAGCTGCATAAGAACCGAATAGATGAATGCCCATTATGAATTAAGATCTGTCGGACCAATATGGCAGATACAAGTTTAACGTAACTGTTCTGCAACAATGGCTAGTTTTAATGGTTTCTCAAAGATGGAGTGTTGATGCAGCTAGTATTTAGGAGTTAGTAACTTATATGCAGGCTTAGAATAATTCTTTGTACCGCAACTGTGCCACTTTCAATTGAAGGAGAGTCTCAATTTGGAGTGGTTGCAACTCTTTCTAATACTTACAATTGAATTCGTGGTTTTAAATCTAGCCTATGGTTTGCGAAGATGATTGAGAGTCTCTCTTGGCTTCACCTAGTCTTTGAATGGAGAGTTATGTTGTTTCTGGATTGTAAGTGTCCGGTTGCAGGATCTTCTAGTAAAACTTGTTTTATTTGTACACAGTTAACATGATTTCTCAATCATAGGAACTAAGACAGTGCACTGCTCAAGTTGTTGAAATATTTCATGCTAAGTTAATAGCCAAATAGGAAATGGGAATTTGATTTGGTTTGCTTTTTGTTCATCTTCTAGTAAAATCAGCTGTCAGATAAAGCTGTACTCAGTTCGTACGGGCCTGATATGGCTGTGTAAAACATAAATACATACCTGTAGACACAGGCCCGACTTGATCCAGTCGAGCCATTTAGGCCCCAAATCTACTATAAATGAAACTGACAGGTGGATTTCGCTTCTAGGCTTGCTGCTCTTCGGATCTGCCGCTCTGGCCTATTGTGCTTTGCAAACATGTACACATGGTAATGCCAAAAGTATTTATGCTTTCATATAGAGGCTAGACCACCAGCTTGCGGGAGCGTTTGCAGCTGTAATATTTGCGCTAATAAGGGAACAAGAAAGATTCCTTGTTGGATGAACTCAAAGTCAAAATGGAAAGGATTAGCGCAAGTTGCAAAGATACTCATGACCAAGCTTGGCTAACTGGTGAGCGCTTGCAAAGGGATAATTCAACAAGGAATACTGGTTTTAACCAATATTCATCACATTATATGTATGCTTTCTCAACCATACGTTTTTGCATTTACTGATAAGGATGCATTCGATAAAACTGTCTCACAAATTAAAAACACAAAATATTGTCAAAATGACTACCAAATTAACAGGTTTACCATGAATGAAGTTTGAGTGAATCATCGGTTACAAGCGAAAGATATAAAAGGATACGATATGCCATTTAATTGTTTTTAATTTCTTTCTCATAAAATAAAATTATAAAAATAGATATTCAAGTCAATCCAAATGAGGTAAACCAATATGTTATAGCATTTTTGAGTCGTTGGAGTAAACCGGAGAGAATAAATGTTAATCACAAATATCTATCGGGTGATTTCTTAATGTTATTATTAATTTTTCTAAACTTTACTATGAAATAACATATTGTTTTGTAGAATCAGTCGAAGTTTATTAAGATTTCACTTTAGATATAAATATATCATATATCTGATTCCTGTGAAAATGTTGTATTTTGGAAGTACGAACTCCTGATTGATATGTAAGAAATTTGAGTTATAATACATCACAAGCTCAATGTGACGTATTTTTGTATTCCTAGTCGATATTGTATTTTTATTATTGTATTTATGTTCTTTTTATTGATAATATTTAAAATTTTACCTTTTTCCCTTAAGAAAGATTCAATGCGGAAAGCAGTTACTACATCTAATTTCTTCTCCGTCCATAATGCATTTAATAAGCTTAGTAAAAATGAACCATCTTACAAATAAGAGCTTCTCCAATGGTGGTTGTGTGTGTTTCCTAAGTGGCAACCCAAACAAGACATCTCATTCCAGTTTTTCCTTAAATTTAGGGGGAACAAACATTTCATCTCCAATGGTGTTGTTGGTGATTTTTTATGAATTAAATGCATTTTTTATTTTTAGTATATTTTAGATTTTATTACACCTAAAGAGGGCTATTTAATATATTAGAATTAATTTTAGGAAGCAAAAGCTTACTAGGATAGCTTGACATTGTCTAACAAAAACTTGACATTCACCTTTACAATGTCTAACAAAAATTAAGCCATGTCATCTTCACATTGATTTAAAAAGTTGGGTTGGAGAAGATTTTAGGGAAAATGAATGTCTATCCTATGTGGACTTAGACATTTATCTTCACATACATTCCATTAGAGAAGCTCTAAGCATCCCTAAAACAAAGTGGGGCTAGATTAGCATGGATGTGCGAATAGCCATCTCAGTTGGCTCCAAAGCCCAGTTGTAATTATTATTATCTTATCTGGATATGATTTCCCAATTCTATGGACACATCACACGTGAATAAATATGCGAGAGCGTCGTCCATCGAACAAGCAATGAGTTGGATACTGGGCCAAAACCATTGACGTGCTCCGATGGCCCTCCCAGTTGGGTGCAAAGAACTTATATGGGTCTAAGAAGCACATTACGTGTACATAAGAACTCGTTTTAGGTCATACGAAAACTTTCATGGCATACAAAACAATATTCCCATCTTGGGAGACCTTATAAGGGGTACCCTATGGGTAATTCAATTACCTATCTATCCTTATCCTTAATACAAAATCTTAAAATCAGCTTTTCTAAAAAAATCAAAATCAGCTTCCCTTAACATCTCTTCTTCTTCCTCCTCTAGCCAACTTTCCCTTCTCGCGAATTTTTTTCATTACCGTGATTAATCGTCGATTCGTAAAAAATTGATCGTCAATTGAACTCAACTACATAATGACTCGTACAACGAAAAAAAGCAGAGACTAGGCAAACCAAATCGTCTTTTAATCCATCAATTGAAGATGAAGGTGTAGAAACTGAAAATCAACCACCAATTGAACCAGAAATTGAACCAACTGCATCTCCAACTTCGGAAATGAGGATAAGAAAGTAAGTTTTACAAACCCAATTTATTTGTTGTTTTTCATCGATTAAATGGGTTTAATTCCAAAAAATAGTGTTTTTGACTACATATGATCTTTCTTCGGCTCAAAATTGAGTTGCGTTTTTAGCCGAACTGTTCTTCGCAAAAGCTTCCTGTAAGTGTATATGAACAGTTCGGCATGAAATTTCATGAAATTTCAAGCCGAACCTAGTCACAGATAGAGATGCATAGAGGGTTCGAAGTATTCGATAAAAACTATTTTACGCCGAACATATGTTGTTTTCATTTTCACAAATCGTATAAGTATATGAGTTCGGCTTGAAAGTGTTTTTGTAATATAAGCCGAACATGTCACTGTGTTTAAAAATTAACTAATGGTGGTAGGGTTCGGCTTGAAAGAATTTTTGAATTATAAGCCGAACAACTCACTGTGTTTAAGAATCAACTGATAGTTGTTGAGTTCGGCTTATATTTTCTTTTTCGAGCTAGCCGAACCTCTTGATTTACTTCGGAAATTGTTCTTTGGTAATGATAGAATTGGTTAGTGTTGACATATAATGACTTTGTTTAGTGTTTTGCATTTTTCTTCATCTTTGTCGGTTGATAAATTCCAAAATCGCACGACAAACATGAAGAAAATGCACTACACTAAACAAATATTATTACATTTCAAACGTTATCTCTTACATTTCGTGAATTATGTCTACAGGATCAGGTTGATTTTCCATCGATACATGTCCATCAAGCACGATCTACAAATAATAACACAAGGTAAGATAATACAATGAAAAATTAATGGAGAGGTTCGGCTAGTACTATAATCTAAATACGTGCCGAACCTAGCACATTTACGAGGTTCGTCTATTACGATATTCACAATAAGTGCCGAACCATGTATTGTCAAAAGGTTCGGCTCTTAAGATTTTTACAATATGAGCCGAACCTTTAACGAACTTTCTTCCGGAAGTTCCAGTGTATGGTTCGGCTCCTTATAAAAATTTTAAACTAGCCGAACTATGGTCTTCAAAGTAGGCTCGGCTCATAATTATAACATTTTCAGCCAGCCGAAATGTTCATCCAGACTCGCCGAACCTTAGTGAAAAAACACAAACTTTTGATGATTTTAAGCTACAAAAGCGAGATTGTTTAAGATAGAAGTGTACATGTGTATTAGAAGCATTGGGTTTCTCATGTACGTAAGAAAGTTGCTTTTAGGGCAGTAGAATTTTCCTTTAAGGCCTCGTAAGAAGACAAGATATGGTCAATTAGTAGTAAAATCAATAACCACTTATTTTATTATTTTTGAGAATGGAAAAACTGCCCTATGTAAATTATATTAATGAACACATGATTTAATTGGCCCCCCCAAAAAACAATTCGGGGCCTCCCACTAGAGGATAAAAAGAATGAAAAGACCAGATTACCCCAACCCTTAAAATAGTGACACGTGCAACCCTATTAATTTTTTTTTTAAATTTTAAATTTTTTTAAATAATTTTTTTTATATATAATATAATAATTTATTATTATTATTTAAAATAATGACTCTTCAAAGACATGGTTGAGTCGTTATTGTTTTAGTGACGACTCTAAAGAGTCGTTATCGTTTCAATGATGACTCAACAGTGTCGTTACTAAAGGGTCGTCATTGAAACAATAACGACTATTTAGAGTCGTCACAATAACGACTCTTTAGAGTCGTCATTGATTAGCGTTATTGTAGAGTCCTTATTATTTTAGTGACGATTTTAAAGAGTCGTTAATGTTTTAGGATGACTCTAAAGAGTTATTATTGTTTCAATGACGACTCTAAAGAGTCGTTATTATAGCGTCGTCATTAAAACAATAATAACTCTACAATACCATGACGACTTTTCATGAAAAAGAGAAAAAAAGTTTGGAATTTGAAAAAAAAATGAAAAGCTTTTTTCTAAAAATGATTAAACTCTAATTAAGTAAGATTATCGCTAATTAAATAAGGGTAGATTAGTCATTACTTAAATATTTGGATAAGGGTACCTAAAATTAGGTTTGGTTGACCTTTTTTGTCCTCTAGTAGAGGCCCCTAATTGTTTTTTGGGGCCCAATTAAACTAGGTTATTTAGCTTAGCTAATTAAGTCTAGTCTAAGAGCTTGTGGATACCGTATTCCATATCTTCTCCTAAACCCATAAAATTAGTATTAAGTAAGGGCATCAGGACCAGTTCAAATTCAAATGTAGATTTACGTTGGAGTGTCTCCAACTTAGCTGGTATAGCCCTTGGAGGAGCACCAGGTAACTAAAGATGTGTTCCCTCGAAACTATAAATATGTAATCTTAGCTGACTGCTCAAGCTGTTGAAATTATTCATGCAAGTTAATAGCCAATAGGGAATGGAATTTGGTTTGGTTCACGTGGGTGTTTGATTGGGATGATAAAATTGATGTTCCAAATTAAGATCCATATGGATACACATCCACTTGTTTTTTTAACTTCTCGGGAATGTAAAAATCAGAAATTAGTTTGGTAAACAATTTTAATGACTACATAATTATGAAAGCTTAACTTTTTTCAAAAAAAATTTCAGATCCAAACGCTGTTATTAAGAATTTTAATATCTCTTTCAAGGAAGCAAAAAACAGCTGTCGGAAAAAACACTATAAACACATGCCCCGACCGGTTCCACCACATTTTAGAGCCATTGTACTCGTGGCATGGGTCGTAACGAATTAGACCCCAAGTCTACTATAGATGAAGCTAGCGTATAAATGACTTTTGACCTCTGATGACACCAGCTCAGAAACATATTGTATATTTGCATTAATATAGGAGAAGGGATTCCTTGATGAATAGTTCAAAGTCAAAATGGATTGATTAGGGAAAGTTGCATAAATATTCATGGCCAAGCTTGTGTAAATGGTGATGCTTGCTATGGGCTAAACTAGGTTCGATCGAACTGGTTTCAACTAATGTTCATCACATTTAATGGAGGATGCCTTTTCTTTCATACATGTGTGGTACCGTTGGTGTTGGATGTGCATGCGTTATAACTGTCTCACAAAATACAAAGGCAAAAGGTGTACCATGATGTTTGAGTGTGTAAGTACACTTATTTATCTCCCTCGCCACGTGTACTAGCAAAGCCCACGTGGAGGCCACGTCATAAAAGCAGATGACACAGTGGGCATCCATAGGATCCCGACTTCCGTGCTATCCGTCAAACTCAACGGTCGAAGATGAAGGAGTATCAAAGGAAGGTATCCCCACGCAACATCGAAGAACCGTTCGCTACACTTTACCCCATCACGAGGTAAGGGATAATCAACCCGCCGGGGAAGGTTCAACTGACACGCACGTGATGGAAGACCGACATCGCTCACAAGTAGACTCGGGACCGTCCCAACCACTCGCATTCAATGCCGCTCGGAGGGCACGTGTCGGATGACCACGAGCCGGAGCGTGGGATCGGCCACTGTAATGAACATAGAGACATTAGAAGGCGTGGACCACAAGGAAGTCCGCGACTTTGCACAAAACACGAGAAGATAAGACTTCAACGACTCTCTTCCAAGGGACCCCTTTAAAGGAGCTATATATATAGATATCCCTTCCCAACATGAGGGGACATCGGAGAAAACTAGAGAATAGGAGAGAGATCAAAGTGAGAAGTAAGTATGAGCATCAACCGGTGGGTTTGATGAACACTCAAAGTCTCAAGACTATTCTTGTAACCATTTACCTCATATTAATATCCCTGCATCCGTGAATGTAAGCCTTAGTTCAACCACGTAAACCATTGTCTCCTTTACATTTAGCATTCACACCTCTTTGTTTATATGTTTACTTCTTAGATCTACCAATTTAGATGTTGATGAGATCATGATAAACCCGCTGGGTTTGGAATCAATGAATCAACATCTACCAATGAGTCTTAGACTAAATTCACACTTTGATGCGTGTATTTAATACTCGCCGAGATTGTTTGTGAACATATGGCTATCCACATGATTTCCGTGTTCACAATATGGCGCTAGAAACAGGACCTTGTCCCGTAAAAAGATTTATCTTTTCCCGTGACTTTATAGTCTCTACCTCAAATATTTCACTTACAAGACACACGATCTATGTTTAAACTCATTTTTCGCACATATTCGTATCCTTTGTACTTTCTACCTCGCAGATTTGGGTCCTTTACAACCTTTTAAACTAGCAGATCTGTGTTTTTGGGCTATTTTTTCGCACATATTTATGCCCAATGTATTTTCCACCAACAGATCCGGACGTTAGGCAACCTCTAACCAACGGATCTATGCTTTAACTAGTATCTCGCAGATAGATTATACCAATAGATCTGGGTTTTTTGGCGAAAAACAACCCATGAGCCTTATCCCAATTAATTCCACACATCCATCTAGATTTTTCGTACTTTTCGCTAAACCGATAGCCTGAATACACTCTTTGCCAATAAAATCGAATTCATGAAATACGATTCTTGATAACAAAACCCGTTGCACTCTTTGTCTCGGTTTGCACTTCTATGCTCTATCTACGTAAAATATTACAATGGAAAAGAACAAAGATACGGGAAGACAAAGGTACCTTCAAAAGAGGCACCTGTGACTACGCCGTAGTAACAAGGAGCAAAACAGGAAGGCGCGGACTCACAAAATGGGACAAGACGCGGAATGGAGCGGAAAGCACATTCCTTTCGGATGCGGGCATCATTGCAATGGAAGCAAAGAAGGCCGCGGCGGCAAAGTCGCTACACCTACCGAAGGAACTTCTCAAGTGGTCGCCTCCAAAGTGACAACTCTGACAACCGTGCCTCTTGAACCTCGGAAAACAAGAGAGTGAATCGGTAATCCAGAACCTCCCACGGATGCCGCAGACTAATGAACAAAATGTACAAATGCACGCAGGATCCCTCGAGTGATCGAGCTTCAGAGACGGCTAGTAGAGGAAATCAACACCACGGCCCCGAGGGACAAGCTCGTGTACAGATAGGAACAAATCGGGAATCAAACCAATCACGCAGATTTTGGCGCAATTAGAGAGCTAAAAAGGAATCAGCAGACATACGCGGGACGCGGCAGGCCTTACTAGCCCAAGAGAACTAGCAATTAAGAGAGAAGATCCTCCAAAGCGCGAGCAAGAGAATCAACAGGACGAGGCTAACCTGGTACAGTAATAGAGACCGGAGGATGATCCTCGAAAACATACTCGCGTAGTTAACCAAAGAGGAATACCCCAAAGAGGTGCGCGAATAATAGAAGGTCCGACCCCGTGGACTACCATCCGGACACTTCGGACTACTATGATGAAGTAGGAGGCCACGACGTCACAACCTACAAGGAAGACGCGTCTTCCATTCAAGAAGAGCAATCGTTTGGCAATGGAGAGTCTTCGCGCAGAGATGTTAGCAGAGATCAATCAAATCAAAACCAGGCAAGGAGGTGGAAGACTAGAAATGTTATGAAGGAAGCCAACACTACCCCACTCCACACAAGAAGGCTACATGCTACTATACCGTTGTATGTCCTGGCCCCATCCTTTGAGTGTTACGACGGATCCACCGATCCCGGCCGCCCACCTACGATATTACAACGGGGTAATGGCCGATGGGACCACGACGAAGCTATACTTTGCGAGACACTTTCCTTCAAGCCTGAAAGGATCCGCGTTATCTTGGTTTGATAACCTCAAGCCGGATGCATCAATTCGTATGATCAACTCACGGAAAAATTCTTGGCCACCTACATGTATAACAGGTTGTGAACACAGGATGGACAAGCTCTTCGCTTGCAATCAAATATAAGGAATCCATTCGAGAATACACGGATAGATGGCACAAGATATGTCAAGCCATAGGACATGTGGACCCTGTGGTGAGTATTAACCGTTACAAATGGGGACTTGACAGATGAGCCCATTGTTTGTCGAAACTACGGCACCACCCCAACCACGTAGGGAGATTTGAGGATAATCATCGAAAAACACGCGAGGTTGGAAGAAATTCAAAGAGAGAACCCAAGAGCACAAAAGCTCAACGACCTCCACGGACAAACTCCGCGAACAAGTAAACAGACCCAAATAGATACGAAAAGGATCGTAAAGATGACCACAAAAGGAGTTGGTAGAAAATTCGAAGACCGAGTCTACACGAAACTCAACACCAAATACGCACGCATCTTAAAGGAAATCAAGAACCTTGAGAACTTAGACTGCCTCCGGTCTAAGGGAAGCAACCACCGCCTCGGAGGAGTCCAAAGAGTACTCAAAGGATTTCCACCGCTTTCTACTGTTATCCAACAGAGAAGTGCAAAAATCTCAAAATAATGATCCAAAAGTCAGACGGGGGATCTCAAAAATTACGTGAGAGAAGGCTGAACGGAGGACAGAGCCAAACGCGCAAACAGTCCAATGCGTGAGGGTAACCGCACACTAAATACTATATCCCGCCTTCTAAAACAAAGAACCAACCCTAACCGCACAAATAGGAAAAGATTGAGGAAGCAATTTGAAGACTATCAAGGAGCTTTACGATTTAGACTTAAAGAAGTGGATGAGAATGAAGAATGGATGGACGCACCTCTAACCTTCGAGGCCGAGGACATTGAGGATGACATGGAAGATCACAACGATCCTTTGATCCTCACTTTGCCAATCGCAGGATGCAACATAAAGAAAATACTCATTGATGGAGGGAGCTCCGTAAATGTCCCTGCTTTACGATACCTTCAAACGTATGGAGCTTAATGACGAGCAACTCTTGACCTCGCACTACACCATCTACGGTTCAATGGTATGGCTACGAAGCCTCTCGGGGATATTATTTTGCGGTAAACGCAGCCCCATGAAAGTTGGGACGCCGCTTCAGTGTGGTGAACACGCCTTCACCCTACAATGCCATTATTGGACGAAAATGGGTCCACAAGCTTAAGGGAGTCGATCCACCTACCATCAATACCTTAGGTTTCACTACTCCTTAGGGGGTAATGAGATGGGGGTGATCAAGTTTCCGCAAAGGAATGCCGCAATGCAAATACAACTCAACAATGAAGAAGATGAAAAGAAGAAATCCGCAGGCTCGGAACAAGGCTGACATCCAAAGACAAGGCCATCAATGAATACTTGGACTAACCTCGGGAAGAGCTTGTCCAAGGAAACTCCTTAGGAAACACGGAAGCATCAACATCAATCAAGCAACCATGCTCGCGAACAAAGAATCCGAGCCTACCAAATAGCAATTAAAGAAAGTTCCTCACCCGGGGAACCAAAACCCACATTCACATCCTTGAAGCGGGAAGGAAGTTAACATAGGAACGGAGGAGTATCCAAAGAAGATCAAGATAGGAACTCTAATGGATAACCAACGCGAAGCCTCGCCGTGAAACTATTAAGAGAATACGCGGACATCTTCGCGTGGAAACTATCCGACATGCCGGAATAGACCCGAAAATTGTACAACATGAGTCGCGCATTAAACCCTGGCACACCCCTGGAGAAGACAAAAGATACGTAAGGTGGCTACGGAATATCACAAAGCCAGAAACTGAGTCACAAAGTCGTGGAGGCTGGTTTTATAAAAGAAGTCAAATATCCTACTTGGATCTCTAACATGGTAATAGTACCAAAGAAGAGTGGGGGTCGAATCGCATCGACTTCACCAACTTGAACAAAGCGTGCCCCAAGGACAAATTATCCACTACCCAAAGATTGATCAACTAGTCGACGCAGTAGAAGGATACGAAGAACTATCATTCATGGACGGATACTCCGGTACAATCAACTATTTTTAAAAGAAGACGATCAACAACATACGGCATTTTACACACCCCACGGCCTATATTGCTATGTGAGGATGCCTTCGGACTCGGAACGCGGAGCAACATACCAAAGGATGGTCGATGCTATTTTTAAGCCATGGATTGCAGACCTTGAAGTCTACGCTGATGATATGCTCTTAAAAAGCAGATTGAAGAAGAACCATCACCAAGACATGAGGGACATCTTCAAGCCATGAGAGAACACAATATGAAGGTAAATCCGGTGTGTGCACCTTCTGAGTAACATCCTAAAATTCCTTGATATCCTGACAAAAAGGGGCATTGAAGTAGACCTCTGCAAAAATCGTGAGCCATAGTAGACATGCCATCCCCAAAGAACCTAAAAGAAGTACAAAACTCAATGGATCCCTAGTAGCTCTAGAAGGTTCATCTCGAGATCCTGGATAAATGCAAACTCTTTTTCAACATACTAAAGAAGGGGACGAAATTTGAGTGGACTACGCAATGCGAAGAAGCCTTCCTAGGCATCAAAAAATACCTAGCGGAAATCCCTATCCTTCGTAAAACTGACCCTCGACGGAAGTCTTGCATTATACATCGCACAACCCAGACGCATGCGGTAAGTGCCGTGCTGGTCCTGACCCACACAAAGGAGGAGTACCAATCTACTATGTCAAGAAGACCTCAATTCCGCAAAAGAAACTACACAAGAATCGAACAACCGATTTTAGCCATCGTATGGTCTACCTAAAGCCGAGGACGTACTTCTAACACATGACATACGTATCCTTATGTCGGAAGCACCCTCTTAGAAGCAATCCTCAAAGGGCGGAAAGGTAGGACGCATAGCAAAATGGAGCACGACTCGACCAAATCAACATCCACTATGAGCTTCAACACTCTCGTAAATCGCAAGTGTTAGCGGACCTACCACGGGACAACGAAGAAGAGGTGCGCATACAAGGATGGAGGAGCACGCGGGCGCTCGTAAATAGAAAAACAAAAAAGAACCAAATAATATTCTTGAACCCAGAAACCCACGACAATGGGAGGTCTTTGCGACCCGCTCCAAAACGAGAGAGGCGCGGGATAGGCATTGTCATCACCACACCCACCGGGGACAAAGATCGTGCACGCATTCGTAATGGAATTTGAAGGCCATACAAATAACATCGCAGTATACGAAGGAGGTGGTCCATGCTCCGTTTGATAATCAAATGGGGATACAAGAAGTGCGTTTGACTAGTGATTCACAACTAATCATACGGCAAGAGATAGGCTACGAATACAACGTGTACGACGCAACACTAATGGCATACATGGCTCTAGTGCAAACGTTGGTTTCCCGACATACCAAAAATCAAGTTCCGACACCCGCGTAGGAAGGAACTCAGACACGCGTGACGCCTTGGCATACATATCAGCCCATGCTCAAGAACGAGGATGTCAAAGCAATCAAGATAACAAGGGTGTACGAACCATCCGTCAAAACCCCAAGAGATATGCGCGGCTAACCAACGCAAGCCCGGGAAGAAGATATCTCCGACGATGATATCGGAGAGCACATAATCGACGACTTCCGGACGATGACATCATGCGCCAAGCGATGAGGACGACGATTACGCGGGAAGAAGATTGGAGAATCGAACCATTATTTCCTTCGAGGAAGGGAAACTCCCCAGGACACCAAACAAAGCTAGGAAAATACAATCCAGAAAGCGGGGATGTAAGAGCTAAGAGACGGAACCTTATACAAAAATCATTCCTCTGCCGCTTCTGCTGCCGTGTCCCGATCCGAGGGACATGCCATCTTGAAAGGCATCCATAGAGGAGACGCTGGGAATCACAATGAATGAGATCCTTTGCAGATAAGGCAAAGACACAAGGTCTACACGGCCAACCATGATCCGAGACGCGAGAATGGCGCAAAGATGCGAAGAATGTCAAAGATTTGGTGATTTAATCTCACGCCCAGCCGTAAAGTTAAACTCGTAGATAGTCCGTGGCCCTTTGCAAAATGGGGTATCGACATAATGGGCCTGTTCGTATCGTGGACCGGAAAAGAAGATTCCTAATAGTGGCAACCATTACTTCAACAAGTGGCAGAAGCCAAGGCACCGGCAAGAATTCGTGATTCAGACGTCTTTACTTTTATTTTTCAAAATATCATTTGCGTGTTCTAAGATCCCACAGAGATAGTTTCCCACAACTAGAATGTACTGCAAGGAAAGAATATCGACTTACATCAGTTCGACACTTTCAAAATCCGAAAAAACAAATCCACCCCCATATACCCACACAGTAATGGACAAGCTGCAGCCACAAACAAGACTTTGGAACTTATCCTTAAAAAACAACTAGACGAGTACAAGGGCTGTGGGCAGCGAACAATTACATAACGTTTCAAGGGTACACAGAATAACCCGAAGATCAAAGCCCAGGAGAATCTCCGTTTTACTCACATATGGAGTGTAGCAGAATCATTGAAATTCTACTACCAACAAAAAAAGACAAAGAAGCATGGGAGAAGAACCTCACCACTTGACATGATGTTGGAAAAGCTTGACGATCTCAAGAAAGGAGAGAAGCGGCAGACCGCAAAAGATGGAAAACTACCAACAGAAAGCTAGCCAGGAATATAACAAAAAAGTGAAACTTAGGAATTTCGTAGGAAGGGCAGTATGTATTAAGAACCATTCCCAATACCAGCGAGAAAAGAAGTGGGGAAAATTAGCACCAACTTGGGGAGGACCCTACGTAATACACCTACATCGCGGAAATGGCTCTTACTATCCGTAATCTGAAAGGGGAAATCCTCATGCATCCGTGGAATGCCAAATATCTCAAGCCATACTACCCGTAATCCACCATCTCAAGATGCATTTCGTAAGAAGAAAATTGACTTACAAGTCCACATGTTTCTATCTCTCGATAAAGGAGTAACGCGCTTAACTTTTCAATCAATCCAAGTTTGCATCTTCAAGTGTCATATTCTATTCATTAGCCACACGCATTTCAATTTATTCAAAACCCACGACCTATACCATATGAGACACATGTATATACTACTTTACACACCCATCCGTACATAGAAGGTCAACCAAGAAACGTAGTATGAATGTACATTGAAAACCATGTCACTTCTTAATAAAATATCGACACTATCGTTACCCCGTGGATGTAGGCCTAATGGCCAACCACGTAAATCATTGTGCAATTACAATTATTAAGAACTGGCATTATACTTTAAAGGAATGTCCCACAAAGCGTGGATCATATCCACTGCAATACATCTAGGAATATCCCACGCAAAGCATACACATGCAATCTCTTAACTCCCCGTAAGCGTCTATAGAGTGCACAACCAGGGGGTGACTTCCCTTGAGAACGGATATCCGAGCAATATTACAAGCCACGTACTCAATGGATTATATCCTGAACGTCATTAACACTCCCACTTCGTGAATCCTGCGGAATTAGCCGGACGGGTGCAAGGTCACAAGACAATTCCGGGATATCAACCCTACTAATTGCGCGAACAATACATTTTCTCAAAATTCCGCTGTTCAACATCCTTAGATTAAAACGCACTATGAAATTAATCATTATATTAACTTAATTTGAAAAACTAATAGATGCGAATTCAACAAAATTCAAAGTCGGATTTAAACGCTAAAAGTTTGATCTAGACACAAAGATTGATTACAAGCCTAGCAAGAAGAGTAGCAAAAACGCCAAAAAGGATAAGAATCGAGATCAATCTAGCATACTATCTATGATCTACCAAGGAGCATTATCATGCGGTTTGTCCTTCAGCAATAAGTAACACTACCACCAGAGGAGGGGCCGAAGAACCCGAAGGGAGCGCGGGTGCGGACGCCGAGTATAATTCTTGTTTAACCCATGGTTCTTCCCCGAGATCTAACTCAATCTGCCCAAAGAGTTCTATTAATCTTCGCCAACCGGCTACGAGCCACGAAGCCTATGGCTACACTCTTCATCTCGGCTTGATTTAGGGAAGTGGAAAGAAGGTCCACCTTTGATTGGCTTCGTCGACGTTTCCTCCGAGACAAGGCCGGACCACGATGGTAATTGACTTGGCTCCTCCAATTGAACTACCTTAGCTCGAACCGGCAAACTTGTCATCCGCAACTCGAAGGGCACATCCTTGAGGCTCACATAATAAAAGAACAATTATAACAAATACAATACAAAGCACACTCTCGATGACAAAGACGTACACCTTCACAATGATCAACCGTGGTCCCGTGCTTCGCGCATAATCATATTCATTTGATAACTTATCATAATCTATCT
>JAJJWW010014313.1:0-16184 GCA_023531295.1 Papaver armeniacum | reverse complement strand
AGTTTTTAGTTAATATTTATATATTTAAAGGATGTTATTGTTTTAAAAATAAATCAAAAAATTAAAACTTAGATATCTTTAAAAATGGTTTTCCCTATTTCCCACCCCTATTTTTCCTATTTCCCGTCTCTTCACAATTTTTAAAGTTAATTTATTTTTCAATTTAGTTTTTTTCTATGTACCACCTACAAAAGTCAAATCAAGTATGACCATGATTTTTGGTTGTCTTCTTCTTCCTGGCTGATTAAAAAGAAAATATCATAAAGAATCCAACACATTAGAAACCCTTGGTTAGATTTTATTCAATTTTTATAGTAGATCTATATGAATTAATCGTTTAATCATCACTAACCAAGATTCCCTTATTAAAAACCTAGGAAAAAAATATCAAAACCCTAGATGAATCTAATATCAAAAAAGATTTCTATGATTGAAAATCTAGTTTTCCATCAAGCATAACCCAGGGTCCCAGATCCATTTATACATCTGCTTAGGTGCACTAAGCCGAAGAAAATCATAATACGAACACTTAAAATAGCGCAGACAAAGGTTGCCTGTGTGTTAAGGCTTAGCAGAAAGGAAAAGAAAGGCATAACTAAAGATCATAATTTGTGAAAGAGGAGTTTGTATGTGTACAGAACATTCAAATGCTTCCATTTACTTGGTCACGTGTTGCCTAATTTCTCAACACCTGGGCTAGAATTGATATTGCATCAGGATCAACAATCTTTCTGTATTTAATGAATCTTTCCTCATTCCACCCACAAATGCCATTTTATTTGCTCGGTAATGAGCTACAAAAATGTTCTTCCATGATTGCTCAAATATGTAAATCACTGTATTTTTATTTAGCTTAGTGTAGTGGTGCATTGTGGAGGTGAGGAAGAACATGTAATGGTCGTGGTGAAGATGGAGAAAAAGTCATCTGTAAATTAGGTTTTTATGTTTAGTTAGTGGATGATTGTAATGTTGGTTGCAAATAAAAAGTCAAGAGATGATATTTAGGAGATATGAAAATTAATATGGGTGGTACATAGGATTATTGGGGATGGGAATTTATATGGATGGGAAATAGGAAAAAATGAGGGTGGGAAATAGGGAAAACCTTAAAAATACACATCGGATTTTTTCAAATTAATATATTTGAAAAGCTCTTTAAATTATCTAAGTACAAACAAGGATATTAAATTTTTATTTTAAGATCTTTATTTTCCATTATTATCAAATTTGGTGTTGTTAAAAGAATCCAATTCAAGCATGTGCATCGCACATGTGGCCTTACTAGTAACCCTAATTTGAACGCCATCTATAAGCCCTATATAAATTGGAAGATTTCCATCCTGCTCATTTTGCTCCGCCGCTCCTCAGTGCAGGGACGGTATTAGGGGATGGCTTACCCAGGCTGAAGCCCACCCCAAAATTTCTAAAAAGATGTGTTGTTAGTGTAATTTTTAGCATTTGTAAAATTTAGCCCAGGTATAAATTTTAATTAGCCCATTAATTGTTTAGATATGATTCTACGTGGAAAAAATCAGAAGATTTTGGAATCCTGTCCCGCATGGATTAATTTTTGAATAGCATCTCAACCGTTCAGAGGCTATAGGGAAAAATAAGTATTCATGATGTTTCTTAAAATCTGTATTGAATGGGCTCACCTTTACGTGTCAATTTGATAAAATAAAACGTATGTCAAACGGGGTGTCTTGTCCTTAACTAAGCAAGCGTTTGTCCACCTTTAAAAAAAAGAAAAACACGTGTTTGTCCAAAAATTCATTTTTCTTCTACGAAGTGACTATAATTTTATGTATATTTATGTATAATCTAAAAGTGCAGTGTATTCATGAGACAATATGTCATGACTTATTATGCGTATATGTACAAACTCCAAATATTTTTGCATCCCTATAATAACCTTTAAAACTAGAAAAAATTGGGCGGCCTTCGCCGCTAAATAAATCGGGATTATTATTTTCGATACGCAAATTATTCCTCCTTAATATTAGTTACAAGGTGAAAAATTTGATTCAAAGCTTTATCTTTGCAAGGAAAAGAGATCGTGTGGCATACCCATACTCGGCTTTAAGTATATTACCGTAGTTGTCATTCTTGCAGTTGAGATAAATTAAGTTGAGAGTTCGAGAAAAAAAAAAAATAACCCACCCAAACATAAATTCCTGGATCCGTTCGCTGCCTCAGTGAAAGAAAACATAACCCCAATCCCTAACATTAAACAGCTACAGATCAGGATCTATGATTACATTCACAGCTAAATCATCCTTGATTTCAATATCTTCATCAACAACATCTCAACACAATGATTTCTCCTCTCAAAAAATAAGATATGCTTTAAGGATTTCTTGGTCTTCTTTCATCCCCGTGTTCTTCCCGTAAAATTGTTTATGGTAATTTTACGATTCATTATTTTCTTCTTATTTTTCCGGATTATTTGTCTTTTGGATCATACAATAATATATTATGATGTAATGTTCTTTTAGGTTAGATTTATTTTATTTTCATGAGATTGGTTCACTTAAACTTGCATAATCAGTATGATATTTTGGATATAAAACATATTTTAGTTTGCAGTTCATCCGATTATGAATTTCTAATTAGCTTTTGTATTGATTCATGATATGGAGATGATATGCAATTACATCTTATATCTTATTATTGGTCATCTTCATCTTATTATTATTATTATTATTATTATGTAGGTTTTGTTAATTGATGATATGAAATGATATGCAATTAGATCGCTTATCTTATTGGTCATCTTATTATTATGTAGGTTATGTCGGGGATCGTTTTGGGCCATATATGTCTTTAATCCCATTTTCCTGAGATCCGAAGACAAACATCCCAATAAAACAACTTCTCCGCAGAGGGAAAGGTAAATAAGAGGCAAAGATAGAAGTATTTGTTGCAATCGAAGTGAAAATAGACGAAGAGATATGAGGGCATGAAGACCGGTGACATTGATATCCATGTTGGGCAAAAGTGTTTGTATTTCTGATAGATTTTTAGCACTGCAATGGCTAGCTATTTACATATTTGATACTACAAATTAGTTTCAATATTCATTTCCCTGTCTTAAATTTCTGTTCAAGCATGTTGTCTGTGCAATAGTTTGCTCTCAGAAAATGCCAGTTGTCTTAAAATACTCTCCTATAGTTTTGGGATCCCTATAACTCGTAGCAAACATCGATGGAAACCACCAAATGGCGAGAAAATTTAGCAGGAAGCACCCCAGTGATTATGATTTAAGTATATGCGCTGGTAATTTGCTAACTACCATGTACAATCACCTACAAGAACGTTTTTTGTGGGCTTCCTTCTGGCTGGGGACTTATTGCAGAAGCAGTTGGAGCCATGAACAGAAACCATTGACTGGGATGATATTCCGGGTTGCTTCTTGTGTCATCAGTGGAGTTAGTTTTGTGGGGGTAACTTAGATTTTTGACCTTGAATTTTCCGGTCCTTTTTTCTTACTTTTATCTGGTTGGTTGCACATTCCTCGATCCCTCTTAATTGTGGTGTGGCCACACCTAAGATTAAAATTGTACTAGTTGTAGTTGTCATCCCTCTATTCACTAGCCCAACCTCCCATCTGGTTGCAGTTGGCTTTACCCCACAAGTCATGGTCGCAACTTAATGTAGGCACATCCAAAAATGTGGTTACCTAAAAAATAGAATAAGAAATAGAAGAATGTTCTCGGAAAACACTTATTGCACGCCAACACAGTCCTAAAAAGAGCAAAGCAAAATTTAAGAAGTAGCTACAGATGTAGACAGCATCAACTCTTCAAAAGCAGGTTTCAAAGCCGAGGAGACTTCCTGCCAACCCGACTGTGAAGAGTGATAAGAATCCCAAAATATGTTGTCATCTGGGTTCTCGCATAATGTATATTGTTTCACCCCATTGTCATAATCAATCCCACACGTATTTATGGTGCTTGTACCTACACAACATGGCTTCAACAATGGGTTACCAAACTGAGGGCTTCCTGTTTTAGTAGAACCTTCTTCTCCTTGGTTAATGATCACAGACATGAGAGCACTATAGAGATCATGAATATGAAATGGAGAATCAGTTGTTTCACTATTGAGCCTCTGAACAATTTGCTGCAGCAACATGTTGTGAAAAATGGTGTAGTTGTTCCAAGGTTCATTGCACTTCTCGTAAAACAGGAATATTGCCTTGTTAGGAAGACATCCAAGCGGTTGCAAAGTCAGCATTACTACTTTCTTTATTCCTATATTCCAATTTCTTTTAGATTTACCTCCAATTGATCCAAGACTTTCACAATATATGCTCGAAATCCCTACATCAAACATAGAAAGAAAAATAATAAAAAAAATCAAGATTACTGCGACGCGCGACTGATGTTGCAAAAAACATAGAATTTGCTGATTTTTTGTTATATATACCTCGTCAGTGCCACCGTCAGCGACATATTTTGTGTAGTCATTACCAGAGAGAGCAACAACGGCAATGGATTTCTCAAGGTCGCGTTTTCCGTACACTCCATCCGCGATATACTGTTTAAAAGTATTGATTCTGGTGGTCATATTTGGTTCGTCAACTAATATGTTGAATACACCGGTGCCCCCGTGAGCGAAGTTCATCCCATTTCTTACCCTTCTGTTGTTTATCTTGTTCCACTATTTGTAAGGCACTGGAGACTTCATTCCCATGAATGATGCTAGCAATTAAATTGTCAGGAGGAACAAGAGTTAGCAGTGAAAGTATAATACACAGGTCAGAAAAGCCTAACTAGCTCAAACTGAAATACACGGACATCTACTTACCAAGAAACACTGTGAGGACAAGACCATCAGAAAAACGACCAGACGGAATCCCAGGGAAAGTCATACCTTTCCATGATCTATATGTAAATTCATTTTTTCCAGTATCAAGGTAAGAATCCCTGAAAAGAAACAACTTTGACAGAGATCGGGCATGGGGGCGATGAAATTGATCTACTACTTGATCAATAAGAGAAAGGTGAAATACAGAAGTACCCCTATTTTTTTGTGCGCATACAAATGTACCCCGTTTTTTTCACTTTTACAAATGTACCCCGGTTTTTTCACTTTTACAAATGTACCCCGGTTTTGACCGTTTTTTTGAAATAACGGCTAACGGAAAGTTATCCTCCATGTTAGCAGTTAAGTCATGTTAAAAGCACTTAGTGTACCAATGATCTGTTCTGCCACGTCTGTTATGTACACGTGGAATTTCATAGGTGGTCCCACATTTCAAAGTTCAAATCCATGTTTTTCCTCTTGAAAATATACATGTAAATGGCTTCAGGTGCAATAGTTAACGAAACAAAAGAAATACTCTGAGGGTAAGTAAATGAAATAGGTAAGGAACTCATGAAAAATATGCAAATGGAACTGCAACCATCTTTAAATAAAGACAATCTATTTAATGAAGGAACAAATGCCTTGTGTTCTCTTAACATAACATTTCAGAACTTTGTCTCAATATAAGTCGCATAACAAACAGAAAAACAGAGTCATCCCAAACACAAACATAAACGAGACAGATCTAAAGCTTCATATATTTCCTAGCTTTCTTCTTTCCTTTTGGAGCAGTGAAAGTAATATGGTTGCTAACAGATCCAACATTGGTGTTTTTCTGACTGAAAGTGGTCTGGGAACAAGATTCATCACCTATCTTTCTTTTGACACCTTTTGGTTTTGCAGAATATGTTGCAGCTGGTTGGGAAGATTGAGCAACACTTGTTTGTGTCTTAGATCTGCTGGCACAAGGTTGAGAATATGCTCCAGATGCACCTCCAGAATTTGCAGCAACTTTAGCTTTGTACTTTCGCTTTGGTGGAGCTTCAACTGTTGTCTTCTTTGTGCCATCAACACAGGTTCTGGGCTTGAGTCCCTTAATATTTCCTCCACTGGTCCTCCCGCACAAGTTGTTGAGTAGTGACCTGTGTTTCCACACCTACTACAACTTCTAGCTTTCTTCTCACCTGTTGGTTCATCAAACATAGTATTAGTTCAAACATGCATATACAGAAACACATATAAACATAGCATTATTTCATGTCTACACCAAACGAACAAGACCCATACAGAAACACATATGAATTCACTACTTAAAACACATATACTTGTGTGGTTCCAACAGATGCTATTGTTCTGTATCCCTGTAATAGTCTACTAACAACTTAAGAATTTGAAGACAATAAATTCTACATTCAATGGCTGTTAGTTACTACTATTACTAGTTCAGTTACAAAACACAAGAAGAAACTGATAAGGCCTTAAAAAAAAATCAGACAGACATAAAAGAAGTTGTTGACAATCTCCAAAATCTACAACACCATAAACCCTAAAAATAAATATACATAAACCCAAATATTTGTTACTGAAATCAAACATATAAACATAATAATCATACAAATATATCAAGCATGAACCCGAAAAATCAATTCAATCGAAACCCTTAAAACATAATCAAAATCCTGAACTAACCTTTCTATTTATGGTTTCTTCTTCTTCTCCTTCTTCTTTCCACGTCTTAACTTCACCATCTTCACTTATAATCGTCTTAGAAAACTGATTCTAGGGTTTCTTTAGGTTTGATTTCAGAGAGAATCAGAGAGGAAAATAGGGAAAGAAGGAAGAAGAAGATTATGACGTTTCCTTCTTCTTTTCCCCGTCTTAGTAAAAAAAAAAAATTCATCGCACACCATCTATTTTCATAGATATTTGATGATATTAAGATGCCCACGTGTTCAGATTAATGGTCCAAAAATCCCACACGTGTTGGCGGAGGAAACGATTTATTACACGTGTTGGCAGAGAAAACAAGTTACCACACGTGTTGGCGGAGGAAACAAGGAGACTAAATCTGAACCCTTGATTTTCAAAGAGATCTCTTTGACCTAGATGTGTGACCGAGATTCGTGACACGTCGTATCAATGGAAACAAATACGTGGCGTATTTTCTCATATCGGGAACAAATACGTGGCATCATTTTCTCATGATAAATTGACCATGTGACGAGAAATTGACTTTTCTAACTTTTTTGGATGAAAAACATCCAACAGAGGCATATTTGTAAATGGGAAAAAAATCGGGGTACATATTTAAGTCGGATGTAAATATAGGGGTACATCTGTTTATAATCCTAAGAGAAAATGTTGAATCGTTTGCAAACGCCAGTCCGATAACAAGAAGCATAAGAAGAACAGAATTAGTCCTGCTAAGGAACTGATATTGGATTCTTTCTGTGTATCCATTTATAGATATCGAGAGTACTGAGTGTATGAAACCAGGATTTTTTTTCAATTATATTCGGAAAGAAATTTCACTATTAATGAGCCGGCTAGTGAGTTGTTATTTCTTCAGACTTTTTGAATGAGTGAGTGGTGTAACATTGTTCTTATCATCACCAGTCCCTACCAACATTTATTTTGATCGTTCATCCGTCGCAATTGTTAAGTTTATAAGCCTTGGCCGTTGAGTTACATGGTACCCCATGACCAAAATTTATTAGTAGCTGTATGTAGATACAAAATATCGCACACCAGTTAAGCATGCGGTATAATCATCGAAACCGAGCGAAGATAGTCGCATATAGCTAATCCAGATGACGCACCACATAACGTCAGCTTAATCACAAGAAAAGCGTGAAGGACCGTGCGAAGTTATAGAGTTTGTGCGATAAGAGTCAACGTAAGCATGCGTTAATAACGCACGCCAGATCTGAAAATGGGGGCTTTCTTAGCTGTCCTCTACTATGTAAACTCCTATATAAGGAGCCGAGCGACCTTGTATGAAGAGAGCTTTTTGAGAATTTTAGACAAGATATTTAGGAGAGAGAAAGTAATGCAGAACGGAAGCGTGAATAAAGAATTTTGATAGTAAAGTAGGAGAATAGTTGAGAAATCTCAATATGGGTTTATAATAATAATATGTATATAGGACTTGTCTCATATTTAAATAACTCTAAGACTCAAACTTGGAAAATAAGAAATCCCTAAAATAAATAAAGTTCTAGAATTAAATGACTTCTAAAAATAAGTAATTCTAAAAATAAGAAATACTACTCTAAATTAATTAAACTCTAGAAATAATAAGAAAAATACTAATCCTAAATCTAACGGATGTCCTACATCAGAAAGATTATTTGCTTCCCAAGTTAGGGTTTGTTTGTAACTTTGTATCCAATTTGAAGATTTTAATGAATGTTCTTGTGATTTTCATGGAGTTTCCTTAGACTGATTTGTAGATTCTAATAGGGGTGTAGTTGTGGGATTTCCTGCAACTACATTTTGGCGCCCAGAAACAGGAGAGAGTAAAGGATTTTATCCTACCTTGAGAAATTAGCCTGAAAGGATGTATTCTATTGGTAGAAATTCTTAGAAACAAATTAGAAGATGCTTGTACTCTTCAAAGAGTTTGGAAATTTAGATCTAAAAATCCAATCAATAGCATTTAGCTTTAAGAAAAACAATCTTTACTAGAAATACATTTGATTCTTAAAAGAGTATTTTTATATTTAAACAGCAAAACAAACTGTTACAGATAAACAAGATGGTCAGACAAACAACTGCAGCAGAACAAGAAATAGCAACAAGAAGGAGTAGAAGAATCGCTGGAAGAAGAAGAAGCGAAATCACCAAATCCTTAAGGATGGGAGAAAGAAATAGTAGAGGAAATTAAGCTCAAGCTCATATTCAAAGTGAGCCAGTGCAGGAGAACGTAATTGATTATGATAGAGTAAGCGTTCACACAACAAATACAGATTCAACGGAAGAAGAAGAGGGGGAGAAGTGGAGCCTCAGGGACTAATATAAGGAAATGAAGAAGATATGACAATTGAAGAACTTCGACAAAGGTTGATTGTAGAAAGAAGGAGAGAAGGTGAAGAGCGTTTAATTTGACGCGTCAGAATGATGAATTAAGAGAAGAAAACATAAGATTGCAAGAGCAGAGATTAAGAAGCACCACACGTACGAGCTCGAGATCAAGAACAAGCAGGACTACATCCAGGCGAAGTCAATCTGGCAGAAGAGATGTCATACAAGTGTCACCTTTAGATAATATTGCTGAAAACTTTCAGATAAATGACGACTTGCGAGATCTACGCGATGAACATCGCATAGAGCAACCACCAGTTGATGACCGGTATGTGCAACATGGCGAAAAGTATCACATGCAAAAAGATAACGAGAGGCAAAAGACGAGAACAACATGGGGAAAGGTATCGCGTTCACCACGATCAGGATGAGGAAGATGGTGAAGAATAAGGAAGAATCACACTACAAGGAAGAGAGAGAATACGATACCAACATGAATGCGAAAAAGAAGCTGCAAGACATAATGCTGCACATATACATACGAGAAATGAAAGAGAATTAAATACGCAGACGGAGAAGAGAAGAGGCTGAAGAGAGGGAGGTACAAGAAGTTATGCGTCAGAATAACCATGATAACAGAATAAGACAAACAAGGATGAAAAGGCCCATGCGGAAAAACGAAGACCGAATCACGAATGGAGAAATGTTCAGAGAATTAGCGGAAATGAGAGAAATGATAACTTCGTGAAGAGATGGAGGCAGGAGACAACTGGATGAAGCGATAGAGGAAGCGGGAAGAACCCCCTTTGCCAGACAAATACAGTATGCGATTATACCACCTGAGTGTAATCTCCGCGCGTTTACTAACGTCTTCGATGGAAGCACATGTGCAGTGCAACATATAAGAGCATACAACAGAGTCCTCTTACAGTGGGAAGCCAACGATGCGGTACTTTGTAAATATTTCCCTGCCAGCTTAACTGGAGAAGCTTTGAAATAGTTTAAAGGCTTACCAGTTGGAACCATTCGATCATTTCACCACTTACAGAACATCTTTCTCGGAAATTATATCAGCAATAATATGTTAAGACCTGGGATAGAGAAAGTGTTCAGTCTACACAGAAGAACCAATGAAAGCCTGCGAAAGTTAACCACGCGATGGAGGAGCATGTGCAGTGAGGTGGCCGCACGCGTAGATGAGAGAAGCCTCATATTATCCTTCATCAATGCACTGTTCGTAACTGATTTGTTGAATATACAGATATTCGGGATAAAATATACGATAACCATGGCAGATTTACGCGAGTATCAAGAGGAATATATCGCTCTCGAAGAAAAACAAAATACAATGGAATCTTATCAAGTGGTGATCGGATTTTAGATAGTGGTAAATAAGGTTGTCGTTCACTCGGACTTGATGAAATCGATCTTAGGATTTAATAAAGAAAAATAATAAAAATACAGAATATATACAATTTATGTCACAAGATGGAGAGAGTTACCGGGACTCGGGATTCCACCAATTCTCACATTCATGCGGTTCATCTATTAATTCCGGACAATTAAAGCTCATAAAATAACAAACATCGACTCTAATTCTTTGCCAAGGTAGATTTTATAAAGAATTATATGTAACTCACAAGCATGGCGCATCTAAAGTACTTAAGACTAAGCATGCGACATCTAACGAATTCACAAATAATCAAGAAAAATCATAAATCAATTATAATAGTGCAAATAGTCATAAAGGAATTAATTAGAATTACCACATGGGTGCAAAACAGCTTCCTCCTTCGTCCCAGTGATGGGTTCTAGCTCATCATGTTGGAAACACGCTCAAAATTCATTATTATTGCTCAAAGGGTGTTTACAAAGATGAAAAGGGAGAAAAATTTATAAAACCGGGTTTGTAACAGTTATATTTGTTACAAACCAATCTGTTACAGAGAACGATAAAATGAGAGTGTCGTTGTCACTGTTGCTTTAAGTCTGCCTATGGACTACGACCCACAAAAACGACGGTCCGGCGTGCGTTGAATGTTCTTCGTGTTCTTCAATGGCAACAGCAGCACCAAAATTCTCCAATCGACTTTTATTGCTCTATGGTCGCTCCCAACTCTCCCAAACTCTCCATATCTCTTCTATGATATCTCATCAACTATTTATATCCCAACAGAAGCAAAATCTCACGTCATAACTACATAAAATTCTCCATTATTTGGTATTATTCTTCACGGCCAGTTTGAGATTTTTTTTTGATCTCTACACGCGTTCTGAAGCTTCCAAGTTGCCATATTTAACTTCTTCAAACTCCAATTAGTTGTTAGAGTCTTCCGAACGCGTGCAAACTCCTCTGCTCGCTCGCGAAATCCCGTGTATTTCTCCTCCGGTGTGTGTTGCCCCGTTTTCTTCTCGCGGAAATTCCAGCCAATTTGAATCGAAACCAACACCTCTACCATCCCTGTCTAGCCCATAGAAGAGTACCCAATCAATTCCAGCCCTTTAGTCTCACTGAAACAGGCTTAAATCGTCGACCCCAAATCTGCCAGGCGAGAATTATTTTTCCCGCCAAAACCGTTTTCAAACGAAGAAGAAAGGGTTTCCCCTTATCCTGTTATGGGGTGTGAATAGCAGGTGCCCAACTGAGATGCCCCTTAGTAACTGGGTTACCCCTTATCCAAAGTGGGAGTCCGAATATCAAATGTCCTCCGGGGGTGTTCCGAGCAACTTTTCGAGCCGAATTTTCCAACAATCTTTATTTCCAAAAAATGCCTACAAACACACAAAACACCATAATAAGCACAAAAACGAGTACTAACAATACGAAACATTGAGGACAAATTAGACACATAAATGCGTCTATCAAATACCCTCAAACTTATTATTTGCTAGTCCTCGAGCAAAACTATTAAAAATAAAATGACTACACTAAGCACGTGCAGTAAGCCGTTAAACCGCTAGGTGGCCCTAGTGGCGGAGTGTTGTCTCCTGGAGGGTTTACTGTGAGGTGTACCCACAAAAACTTTACCTGCACCCTAGCTATCTACACGGAAACCTTGAAGGCACTAAAGAATCTCCTTGGTTGGCATACTTATTGACTACAGGAGGAAGTACCCTGATGCGAAATTCCAATTGATGTACACGAGTTTGCACTCAAGCATACTAAAATTCATATAAAGTGACAGAGCTCTGCTCAGATAGTGATCGGTTGTCAGCCGACACAAAAATAATTCACTTTCCTACTCAATAATATATGAATGAAGTATGTGATAATAAAGAGTTCGTATCCACAGAGAGGCGATTGTAGTTATTTCGTAATCAATTTCTTAAAGTAACCAATTGGGGGGATTTCTTATTTCTATTTAAACAATAAAAACAAATTAAAAGCAAAGTAAATTGTAGAAAGTAATCAATGGAGAGAGATATTGGTCAAGGGATTCATCTTCAATCTTAGACATGTGCTTGCATATATGATTAGAATTACGATTTAATCTCTTGTGTTATCAAAAGCCTAGAGAATCAAGAAAGCAAGATAATCTATTAATTTCCCAAGTTCATCAACACACACATTAGGGCTGCGTATGTGAATTCTACCTAAAGAATAACCTAACGCCTTGCGCTAATCAAGTTCAATTCCTAGGAGCATTAAGTTTCAGAAATAGGCTAATCAATGCAATTGTCATGCGTTGCGCAAAACAATTCGGACAATGGTCAAACTCTACATATGATTACGAGAGTGTATCACTACAAACCGTAAACATATCATGCTACTTGTATTCAAGGTTATCGCTTGATGAAAAACCCTAAAATAGCTATGGACTAAGATGCAAGTTCAATTAATTGGACACTTAACTAATCAAACACCATAATCCTATCACAATACTTCAATCATGTGATCATAAAACCGCCAGAGAATTGAACGATAACCAAGAGAGAAAACTAATACATAAAGCACACACAAGTTTTAGAAATCGGACTACATCCTTAACCAATAATAGAGAATTTAGCTACTCATAGCTATGGAGTTCATCATCATCAATATTCAATAATAAAACAAAGAAGAAGAAGAACAAAACCAAACCCTAGAAGCGTAAACAAAACGGCTCTCCACAATTCCAAGAATAAGATATGAGATGAGATGTAGAAAACCTTCCATTTTATAGATTTCTCCAACTTCTAAAATTAGGTCTAGTCTTCAAAGTCCATTAGGTGAGAATCCACCAAGCCCATAAGGATGAGAAACCCGTGTAGAAAATACGCCCCAAAAACGGTCGCCGGAAGTCCGGGATTGTGGCCGGAAATCGGCCGGAAAGTCGCCGGAAATCGGCTCCGGTGACCGGCAAAGTCCGCCCGGCCACCGGTCAACGAGTCAGAACGGCCGGGTCAACGGGTCGGATCAAACCGAGTCAGGATCGGGTGAGTCAACTCAAGTCAGACCGGGTCAACATCAGTCAGGTCTGACTTAGACCCAGTCAATGAGCTGAATGGTTGTCAGGCCAAAGCCATTTTGCAGGCCATTTGCCAGAACAAGCCACTGATGCACCATCATTGTCATTACTTCATTGCCAGCCATCATGGCCCTGGCTGCCAATTGCATCACTGTTATATATATTCATCACCTGTAGCAATTCCCAAGCTATTCCACCACTTCAATCGATTCAATCAGAGCCTAATATTCATCTACATTGTTCTCGAGCCAACACAAAGACGATAGTAATGCCAACACAAAGCTTGATCAGAATCGTATTCTTATCTCACTCAAAACACCAAATTTATAGTTCATCCATTCCCAACTCTTTCGGCTTCCACCACCTATCCATTCTTACAATCTCAGTATCAAGCAATCAGCACTGGCCCATTTCTGCCTATAATTCCAGTTCCTTGCACAGCATTCTTTCAACATCTCAGCCATCCTGCAATTCTATGGACCATCACCATTCCACCTGCTCTTCTAGTTCAGTCCTGCAACTCATATTTCAACAATGTGCCAGGCCAGGCCATCTCTTTGCATTCCTTCCACCAGCTACAATGCCTTGCACCTCAACCAGTTGCATCACCACCTGCAACCACAACTCACTGCCATCCTTCTTTGTACTGCATTATCTGAACCAACACAAGCCTCATCATTGCCTCAAATTCTTGACTGCAACTTCATTTCTTCTCATAGCTCAGCCATCTCAACTACAGCTCTTGTAGCTTCATGCCATTCTTGAGCCAACACAACACAAGACCATACTATCACAACCTTCTCTACCTGTTGCAACCTCATCAAGACTGCCTGCAATTTGCCAGACCACTTGATAGCTCAGCCTGCGACTCAACAGCTTCTACCTGAAACAGATCCACAATCATCCATTCCATGCAATCTAACTGACATTGCTCAAGCATTCAACACCACATAAACACATCCTTGCTCATTTACTTCTTGGCCTGGAATGACCCATAAATCTGATCTCAATTATAGCTCAGTAAATCCTTGACAATAGCCATCAACACTCTAGCCTGCCTGCAACACAACATCATTATTTGTATCTTCATATTCATCACCAATTCTGCCTTGCTACACCAATGGACAACATCAGATTCATAGCCACTGTCAGCCAACACACATAGCAGAGCCCATTACTATTCTCTTGTACCCAATTCTCCATCTGCATCATCAAACCCTGGCAGCTACCATATTCTCCAGTTCAACAACAAAGCATTTAAACATTGCTTGCTCCAACCTTCTTGCCCTGAGCCACCAACAAGCTCCACTCCAGGCTATCCACCTTTTGCAGCCATACTACTGACTCCATAATCACCTCATTGAGCTTCCTGCAATCAACTCAATCATCACAATTCAGCTCCAGTGCATTAAAACCCTCACAGCCTCACCTGCATCTCAAACAACTCCACTAGCAGCATCTCCATGTACTCCTGTCACACAACATCACCTTCATGGCTTCAACAGACCCCAGGATCAGCATCACTCATTGATTCTCAGCCCTGTGTTGTTCTAGCACCACCTTACCCTGCAGCAGCACAGCCACCACTTCCTTGAGCTCATAAGATATTGGGGTTTCAAATTCTTCCATCAAATCTCTCCTGAGCCAAACCACCAATCAGCTTCATCTCCATAGTTCTTCATCCAAGCTTCCAGTTCAACTCAACCGCCCTACAATAGCCATACTACCACCAACACATCCCATCTCAACCTCCAGCAAGCCTGCACATTCCCTAGCACTCCCTTGGCTACGCACACACCAGTGAAACTGCGGCTGCCTCTTCAACAGGCCTGCACCTACGATTCCACCAACACGTAACTAGTAACAATCTTCATCGAGCCACCATCAATTCTCTCGAAATAATAATGTACCACAATCCTGATATTCTTCTGAGCCACGAACCCATCTCTATAGCAGCAGAAACCCATTTCGATCAATAGAAGCAATCACCATTTTCAACTTCAATTTCTCGACTCAACAATTTCACAGCCTCAGTCGGCAACACCACCAACTGATTCCAGGTCTTCTTTATGAGCTCGTCAATCATCATAGCTATGTTTCGATCTCTGTCTGCAGCAATCGATCCCATCTTAGCTTCCATCTCTGAGAGTTCAAATCAACCCTCAATTCGTGTTGAACCCATCTTTAATTTACCCAAAATCCATTTGACTTCAGATTCTTTCTCCCTGAGTTCCATTTCTATCTTGATTCAACAACGAACATCCACTTTCTGATCTCATGGCCATTGCTCCGCTTTTCTTCCTTCACTCAATCGACACAGACCATCTTTAACTGATTTCCCCCATCGATCTCCTCCATTTCTGGCCGCAGCGTTTCTTTCTCTCGACTTCATTTCAGGTGCGGATAATGATTGAGAAATTAATGAAATCGAAAGTTGATTTCGATCTAGGGTGTAGGAAAGGGAATGGCTAAACCCACTCAGATGAAATAGATAAGGGGTTACCCGGACATGACTCTAGGCACCCAGTTGTTCCCTTTTAAGGGCTAACTAGCTCAAACATGGCCTCGTCGGTTTCATGTATCCGACAAGCCTATTCATAGGTTTCGCTCGTAACTTTCTCGAGACGCAATCCAGATTGACTTCAAGCTCTCACCGTTAGCTTCATATTTCGTTCTCGCTCCCAATGAACGTTTTCTCCTTCTTTTGCTCCCAAAGACTCCATTGCACCTAATAACTCAAAAGTACACATAAAATACACAATTCACACGAAAAATAACAAAGAAAGCATAAACTCTATATAGTAAATACGGTGTATTCTACACCTATCAGATTCCCCCACACTTAGACTTTACATTGTCCTCAATGTAATTTGAATCATCCAAAGTAAGTCAAGGTGGGAAATC
>JAJJWW010014312.1:0-15685 GCA_023531295.1 Papaver armeniacum | reverse complement strand
CGTAAGCGTCCCCGTAAGCATCTTCCGTAACCCGGCTACCTTCTTCTTAGGAGGAACTACATCTCCCGAAGATTCTATCTCCGTAGCCTTCCTCTTCGAGGCCGATTCTTAGTTGACTTGCCTCAACTAGGCAATGTGCCGGGCATTTAAGGAAGATTAGTCCGCGGTGGGCATGGTGCGAGAGGCCGCACATCTAAGATCGTCGCTGATTCTCATTGCTTATTAGGAGACCCATCTCTAGGACGAGTCACGGCGTGATCTAGACCCCCTCGGCGGATCACCTCTTTTTTTGAGCGAAGGCCTCGGCACTGAGAGGACGAGGACGTTCGTCTTATCCCGGGACCACCCCGAGGTAAGAGGGAGGCGAAGCTCCGCCCAATATTGGAATTTCTCCCAGGGAGATCTATGAGGACTTGACGGAGGAGTTTGATAAGGAACCCGCGGACGATCGACATATTCCACCGGACACAAACACAAATAGAAGTGCAAATCGGAATCAAGGGAAGATCAAAAACAAGAAAATCTCAAGAACAAGAAGAAACGTGGGAAAACCTAGATTTCATCTACAACCATTTAAGTTCTCGAGCTATTACCCAAACTCAAAAGAAGAAAAAGAAAATCAAAACGTGGCCTACAAAACACACTACCAAATGCAAGATCAACTTTCAAACTCCATGATATGCATAAGATCGAAACCCACCACGATTCATCTTAAAACCAAGAACTCAATAGGGGTAGAAACAAACAGTAAACAAAGTAAAAATCTACCCGAACTTCGATGAGTAAAGCAACAAAGCAGCGAAGCCAGCAGAATATGCGAAGAGATAATAGTTAAGAAGACGAAGAAGAGAGCAAGGCGAGAGAATAAATGGTGAATGTGAATTTAATTCACATTCCTTCATTCTTTTCTTTTTATGTGACCAAAAGAAACCGTCTGCACCCAAGGGGCATTTATTGTCGGATATGGGAAACGTGCACAATAAATGCAGATAACCCCTTTTTAGAGAAGCATGAAGAGAGAGATAAAAACGTACCACACGGTTCTTCTTCCAACTAAAGTGGCGCCCAGTCACAAGAAGAGGGGCAAATTGTAAGTAACTTATTTATCTCCCTCGCCACGTGTACTAAAAAGCCCACGTGGAGGCCACGTCGTAAAAGTGGATGACATGTAGGGGCATCCACGGGATCTAGGCAGGCAGCCATCCTGGTCAAGTTCAACGATCGAGGATGAAGGAGCATCAAAGGAAGGTATCCTCACGAACATCAAAGAGCTACTCTCTGCTACCCTTTACCTCATCACGAGGTGAGATATAATCAACTACTGGGAAAGCCCAAATCGGCTACGTACGTGACAAGAAAAGACCGACACCGCCCTCGGCGCAGACCGTCTCCGCCCCAACCACTCGCATTTAGTGCCGCTCGGAGGGCACGCGCGATGACCAAAGAAGAGAGCGGGGGTTGGTCGCCGTAATGAACATAGGAATTGTATAAGGCGCGAATGATAAGAAGTCCGCGCACTATGCATGAGTACAAGAAGATAAGACTTCAATGCCTCTTTTCAAAGGGGACCCACTTAAATTAGCTATATATATGTCCCTTCCAAGCGAGGAGAGAGAGGAGGAACATAGGAGAGAGAACTAGAGCATATGAGAGAAATCGTTGAGAAGTAAGTATGAGCATCAACTCCAAGGGTTTGATGAACACTAAAAGTCTTGCGACTATTCTTGTAACCATTACTTCATAGTGAATACCCCTGCACCCATGGATGTAGGCCTTAGTGCCGAACCATGTAAATCATTGTCCCTTTACGTTTAGCACTCATATATCTTTATTTATGTGTTCACTTCTTAGATCTACCATTTTGGATGTCGGGATGATATCATGACAAACCCGCGGGGTTTGGAATCAATGAATCAACATCTATCTACGTATTTTATGCTATATTCACACCTTAATGCGTATACTCAATTCACGCAAAGATTGTTTGTGAACACGTGGTTGCCTACGTGATTTCCGTGTTCACAGGATGCTTGTATTTTCATACCTCTTTTGAGTTTTAGATCGTGTTTGGTCGAATAGGTGAAAATCGATTCTTCCAGAGCTCGAAAACTGCTTCTAGTACACGAATCTCCTCCGCTTTACCTCCTGTAAGTTTTCAAAGTTCTTAAGCATCGTGCCTATTCTAATTTATTTCGACCTCTCTCTGGTAACATTCTTACATCTAGGAAAAATACCTCTAGTTTGTTTTTTAATCCCTAGTTGCATCCACATCGTAACACACCTACCTAGAACATCTCCATGCCAAAATCAGTCACCAAATCCCCCTCAATCCCCCCTGGTATGATGAAATCACAATCGACATCTCAAAGAAGTGGACGGTATCTACTCTTAGATACATCACCTCAAGTTCTGTTTGCTTGGTTTCATCATAATAATCATCATATATGTCGGTTAACCTATAAAGGATTTCTCTTTAGTCCACTGGCCATCAAGAGAAGCCACAACGCAATATCAAAGCCGATTCAGAGAAAGATGATTAAGGTTTTGAATACTCGATTCCTTCTCTCTTACCATATAAACACAAAATTTCTTCAACACAGAGAAGGTCGGTGGAAAACAAACCTTAGGAAAACATTTCAGGTGAAAATTAATCATCCACATAGGGGTCAGCATATAGAGAATTTGGGGATTCATTTTCATTTTAATCGGATCGGAGGACATATCAAAGAATCTTCACTGCAATTTATTTGTACTGGGAAGAAGACCTTATTTTCTTCATCTTCCTCGCAACCTTTGATGAGCAAGATGTCCGAGTCATGGGCAAACTGGGTTACTGAATTGGATGTCAGCTCACTTAGAAAGAACAGGCCGTTTCGATCTGATATAAAATGGATTGGGTTTAAAATATCTCCAAAATGGGAACACAACTGTTTTGGGGAAGAGGGACTGTCTCAGTACCTGTACCTGTCTGTGTCTCTATCTTTTTTGTCTCCGACATGAGTAACAGAGATTCTTTTGAAGGACACGTGGGGACATATGCATGGAAGGTTATAAGTAGGATTCTGAATGACCACGTGGCGAGACTGTTTATGAATGATACTTCAGTTTCAAAACATGTCTTACTAGAAATCCAGGGGTTACACCCATGGGCTATCATATACGATACAGTCAAGTCAGTGACCATCCAATCAACAAACAGGCAGATCTCAATTACAACCCCAATCAAACCAATTCAATTGCAAACTCAGTCAGGATGGGAATTTTCAACCATCAAGAGGTATCCACTGGCACCTTTTTTGGACAAATGCGAGATGTTAGCCAAACCTAACTCGCATGTAAAATGAGTAATGATTGGGGGCTTGTCAACTTGAAATACAAGTTTGACAGCCGGTCACCACAAGTGAACTACAGCAAGACAATCTTAGGATAGTTTATCCTTTATCAGATATAAACAAGTGTGTTATGACACATTATTCTGGGTTTGTACTTAGATCTAGGTTCAGGTTAGGTCTCTCCCGCACTCTATCTTGGGACTATCTCCGTGAGGCTATCTTCACTCTAAACTACTACGGTGCTACACCAACAACCCACCTCCGCACCATCACCATCACCAAAACCACAACTACCATCTTCGCCTCTTGCGCCCATTTTGTCTTTTCTTCTCTCACGTGGCAGCCTCTCCCATGACACCTTTCAATTCTTGGGCTTTTCTTGTGGAAAGTCGTTGAAGAAGAAGGAAACGGCCTTCGTTTATCTTCAAGTTCGAGATCAACACGGTACCACCCCCACCATAGGCAAATGGTAAGAAACAAAGATAAAGGGCGATACAAGTTTGCCAAACAAGATGAAAATGATCAAAATCACAACCGGTATTTACCTATTATGTATTTTTCTTCCATGTTTTAGACAACTTTGTCAAGAGGCACTTAAGGATAGTTTAGGTTCTACGGGTCATCAACAACAGGATGCCGCTTTGCAGGTTTCACATCAACATCAACAACGACAATATGTCCACACAAACGGAGGGAACAAGAGCCATACAACACATCACAACAGCAATAGCTACCAATCCACCAACCGATCGGTTACACAACCATCGTCAACACCAAGGGACTACTTCAAGGTTCACACTAAGAAGTATCCTTCAAAACTTAGGCTATTCTTATGGATAGTCATTGAAGAAGGTGTCAAACTGATAGGTGTCAGGAAACACCTAATTTTATATCTAGTATTTATGCTTTCTTTGCGAGTTTTCTTGTAATTATGTATCTTATATTTGCTTTTTGAGTTTATTAGGTGTTTTGGAGTCATTTTAACAAAACAAGTGAAAATAAGTCCAAGAGATCGTTCACGAGACGGATGATATTGGGAGCACATTGGAGGATAAGGACAACCACTTTCTTTACAACAACACTTTTAGTGGCACGTATCCAAGATATGGTGCCTCGGAGTCATTCTGGTCGATATAGAGCTTGGGTGTCTAAATCCAAAACCGAGTTTCCTACACAAAACCTAAAATCCGGAGAAATCACTTCTCTTATCATTAGCCGTGTATCATACATCACCCGAAACCGAGAGGGAAGTTAAGTTCAGGGTTCGAGTTGAGAATTGCTGCGACGATTAAGAGTAAGGAAGAAAAGGGTTTCGTGGTTTGAAATGGAAGAGATCGATGGGGTGATGTGAAGAATTTGAGGAGATGAATCTATTCTTTAGCGTGTAATCGTGTCAAGGAAAATGGAGAAATTGACGAATTGATTTCAGGACGGGTTCGTGAATCGCGGTGAAGGTCGCCATAACCGGTTGGAAGTGAAGCTGAGAAGAAGAAGGAAGAAGGAGTTCGACCGTAAAAGGGAAGAGATTTAGTTATTGATGCCACGGATTACTGTTGGGTGTTTGGGTTAATCACCGGTCAAGTTGTGTAAAACAAGTAACCAAGAATCGTTGAGAAATGATGAGTCTTTTTGGCAAAGTTTCTTGACTTGAAATGAACAAAGGATGAACAAGGTTCTTGCCATTATTTTGGGTGTTGTGTGAAGTGTAATTGATGTGTTTCTAGGATGCAGAACGGGATCTGAATAAATGGGTTCTGTGTGAAATTGATTGCAATGCATGGAAGGAGAAAGAATTTGATCTCGGGACATCAACAAAGCAAGTTGATCCATGAAGCAACAACAAAATGTACAAATGTGTTTTGCGTAATGCCTAAACCTGAATGGAGATTGTTGCTTTGATTCAGTGGAAATGTTACGATTGCGGAGGCCATTAGAGACCAGTGAATTGAAGCTAAAAAGGAGTGTTTATGGTCATGTAGCAGCAGAGATGCAAATGAGAAATCGTGAAAGAACAAGGCAAAAGCGGCTTGAGCTCGTGGGTGGTTTAGGGTTGGAGTCTGTTGGTGTTATGAGATAGAAAGGAAGTGTACTAATGATGCAAATGAAATGCAGTGATGATGGCTTGAGGCGATTGCGGGTGATAAAATCGGTGGTTTTACCAGATACAGATGGGTGCAGAGGAACTATTTCTGGTGGTGTTTGTTGCCTTGAAGGAGTGATTGCGGTGGGTCATTATTCTTTCGCATTTGAGTAGGTGTTAATTGAGTCGCAGGAGCTACAACAGAGAATGCGAAATGGATGTTGCGGCTCAACTGATGCTGTGATGCTGTGTTTGAATGAGATTGCTGATTGCCAAAAGGCTATAGTACTGATGGTTCGCAGTGAAGCATCTTATGTGACAGAATGGGTTTGTTTTGCCGGGTGGCAGTTAAGGTAGCATGAATCAATTGCATCGATGAAGCGAAGAAATGTTGCAATGGTTGCAACTGATCGCAGTTGAAGGCGTCTTTGTTCTTTTGCATATGGAGAAGGCAAGAATTGGAGTTGTAGAGCAACTACAAGAAGCTGGATTTGGCGTGATTTTGCAATTGGTACTGCAATGATGAATGGCAGTGAATGAGTCTGAAGTCTGAGATTCAGGTGAAAGAAGCTGTAATCTGGTGGAGTCTGTTGATGATTGTATGGTGTTTGAGGAGTTTATGGCAGTAATTTATGTTGGCTGTTCAAGATGGAATTTTACCGGGACAGGTTCACGTCAGAGATATGGTTTTGAGGCTGAGAAGAAGGAATTGCAGCTGATGTTATTGGCTGGAGTTTGGAATTATGCTGGCAATGCTGTTGTGAAGGCTTGAGACAGGGATGGACATGGCCTCGAAAGGGTTCAATTAACTAAGGCAACAATGATCTTTGGTGGTGCTAGGGGGCCTGGTTGATGCAATGGATGACCGAGGTTGTGTATTGCGGATTTGATAGTGCTGGTCAAATTAACTACAGGTCTTGGCGAAGCATGGAAGAGCGGGTGCAATGGCTGTGACAAAATTTCAGTTGCAGTCTGAAAGGTGTGTTAGTTATGTATGAAATAGCGAGTGTGCAAGTGGTGTGAGCTATGGAGATGTTCGCTGCAGCGGGAATTGGTGTGCGGTGGCGCTTTCAGGTCGGCGGTAAAATTGCGGCAAACTGTGCAGCAGACGGTGGTGCATCGGTGGTACTAGCCGAGATGCCGGATTTCGAACTTGAAGCATGAATCATAATATTTCAAAGAATCGCGAAGGGGGTATGAGTCGAGATGCAAGAGTCGACCACTCGGATATATGAGCTACGAAGTCGCGCTTTTTAGGCACGTTTTTAAGAGACAAGGAATTGGTTTAGATGGTATTTTGTGATTGTTTGAATTGCAGAGATATGGAGATGAGCTGGGAGGTGCACTTGCTGGTGACAGTTTCCGATGACAAAAGGTGGTTGGAGACAGATTTTCCTGGTGATAAATTCCCGGCGACGGACCGGATTCCGTGATGACGTCAAAGAATCCGGCGACCCAGTTTTGGACCCAAAATTTCCAGAGACTTATTTTCACACATGGGCTTGGTGGACCACTTGGAGATGGGTTTTGAGAAGACCTTAATTTGGAAAGAGTATCCTTTTGGAATGGGGAGAAACATATAAATAGAAAAGTCTTTCTCTAAACCTAGGATATCTCCATTAGGAGGCTTCTACTTGTTTTCTAGGGTTTCACATGATAGATTCTTCTAAACTCTTTGTGATGCTTTCCAAAAACCCAAGTAGTTGATTTTTTATTATTGGTTGAAGATGTAGTTGGATTTTGCAACCAAGTTATGATTTTTATGAATTAGTTTTCTCTCAATATTATCGTTTGATTTCTACTTGTTATAATAATTGCATGATTGATGTATTGCGATATGATTGAATGTTTGTTTAGTTAAGTCTAGAATTGATTGAACTCACATCCATATCTATAGCTATTTTAGGTTTTCATCAGTGATAACCTTGAATACGAGTAGCATGATATGATTGGGGTTTGTAGTGATACATCCCTTGTAGTCATATGTAGAAATTGACCTTTATCCGAATTGTCATGCGCAACGTGATAGTTGCATTGATTAGCCTATTTCAAAACTTAATGCTCCTAGGAATTGAACTTAATTAGCGCAGGGCGTTAGGTTATTCTGTAGGTAGAATTCACATACGCACTTATCTAGGTGTGCTCATGACAAGAGGAAATTTTACTGATATTCTTGCAATAAGGTATTCTATGGCTTTTGATGATAGCGAGATTAAATACGAATTCTATTCATATATTCATAAACTTGTTTGCAATTGAAGATGAAACCTTTACCCAATATTTCACATCCTTGAATTACGTGATTTATTTCTTTGTTTTGTTTTTACTTTATTTTAGTTACATAAAAATCGAAAAACCCCTGTGTTATTATAAGAAATCGAAACATATTGACAACCAAGACCTCTGTAGGAACGATCCTTTCTTGCCCTTGCTTCATTATATATTTTGAGTAGTAAGAAAGTGTAATTTATATTTGACGCCTACGACAACGATCAAATTTTGATGAAATTATTTTTGACGGATTGACAACCGATCAAATTTTGGCGCCGTTGCGGGGAGGCAGCGGTTGTTAATTGTTCTTGGTTTCTTATTTTTGTTTTTAGTTTTGTTTTAATTTTTCTTATTCTTTGGTTCTTAATCGAGTTTTGAAAATCTTATTTCGTGTACCAATTTCTATGGACGGAGCATATTGGAGCAATCAATACGGCTTTCCAACCTCAACAACATGAAAACTATCACCCTTATGGGGAATACAATCAAAACCAACTTTGGTTATGGTCAATATTCCACGTACCCTTTTAGTTGTTCTCATACATTTCAACCTTCTTACGGTGGGTATGTAAGTGAGCAACCACAAGGAGGGGAGACTAGTTTTACTCCTATTAATTTTTCCTTCTAGTTTGGTAGATGAAATGCAACAATTTATGGACAGCATGGAGTCAATTTTGTGGACAACCCAATAGGAACCAATTTCATCGATCGAATGTGCTCATAGTATGTTTGGCCCAATTTCTTATCGTAGTTATGATCATCCACCCATTCAAAGGGAATATAATTGGCCTAGCAATACCTGACGCGTAAGTAATTCTACTTTTTTCTTTCTCGAATGAGCTTTACCAAAAATGGAACACTATTTTCAAAATTTGGATGGATCACTCCAAGAGCTTCAAAAAGGTGTTTACACTTTTTAAGACAAGGCATCAAGAATACAAAAGGACATGCAAAATTCTGCGAAAGACCAATCTTTGGGAAGTGGTAGCCAATCTTATGTTGACTATGATAGTGATGATTATTATGAAAATACATCGCTTGAACCAATTTATGGTGGCATCCCCGAGGAGTGTACAATGGAGTCTTTTTGGGTAAAGTTGATTTGGGTTGAAAAGCACCAACCTTGGGAAATATTTGATGACATTAGTGTAGTTGACTCAACTCTTGATCTTTATAATGATCAAACACCTATTCAAAAGGTACTTGAGTATGATGAAACTAGTGTGTTACCAAACTTTCTTGCAACAAGGTTTGAGTCTAATGAAGAGGAGTATGTTGAGAATGAGACCGTTATGACCACTATTGTGAAGACCCAATTGAACTTGTAAATGATTGTAATGATGATGTTTATGTCGAGACTTTGGTTAAGGCGAAACGGACGAAGAATGGTTGCAAGGTTTGATAGAGGACCATGATATGAATGAGGTAATAATTCACTGAGTTTTCAAGGATGAAGAGGATTCCGTGATACAAGAGATTGTGCAAGGTTTGTCTAACCCGTTGCCTATTGTTTCTTCTCCTTTACCTCTAATGGTTTGAATGTATGTGCTTCGAGAATATTGTTGAATGACTTTGTTTCTCGATTTCCGCCATTAGAGATACTTGATTCTCATACTATGCAGGTTTTGAACATGAAACCGTGGAAGTACCCGACTCCTATATTCTTTATACGCTTCCAAGTGTGGACAAGAATAAGTGTGGGGGAAACTTTTATCGGTAATAGCTTGCTTTCTCATTTTATTTTATATTACTAATATTTGTGTGAAGCTAGTGTTTGCAAAACAAAGTTCTATGGAAGGATCCCCAACTTTTCGTGATTGTTGGTATATGGGGAATGAATCTGCACCTGACATAGCTCTGGTGACACTTTAAACCAAGCGCTAAATGGGAGGCAAACCCATAGGTTTTGTATCTCTTATCTTTTAATTTTTTTCTTTTCTTGTTTTTATGATCTCTTGTCGCAAATTATTATATGATTTCCCACCTGACTTTCTTTTGACGATTAAATTTACATTGAGGACAAATGTAAAGTTTGGCGCTGGGAGTGGTTAAGCATTCAAGGTTGTAAATTTTTCAAATTTTTCAACTTTGTGTAAATAGTGAATAAAACTCCAACTTGTGGTTAGTTTAGAGTCACATAGTATACATGTCGCTAAGATTACATCGAAATCTCATAAGAGTGACTCCAACTTAGAGATGACAGAGAACATGATCGGGTTTCTTACTTCGATGAGAGTTAAAGTTGGATTTAACCATGCCAAAGGCAAATAAGGTGCAGATCGAATTCTAAGATTAGAGTAGTGGTCCCCTATAGTGAAGACTACCCATGTTACATAATGCGAGGCATCGACCTCCAATTCTTTGTACCGTCTAAATTTGTGCTTTTAGAGTGTGTGTCACCGTACGTAAACCCTGGCAGAATGGTGAGCTGCCCAACCTCCCACCATAGAAGCACTATTTTGATCTCTTGAGTGCTATTTTTATCAACCATGTTGGTGACATCAATTGCTAACTTACATACCACTTGTAATCTTGTTCGCAGTTAGCACCATCCACCTTCTCTCTACACCAACAGGTCCATAGAAACACTATCATCATCAACAAGAGGAGCATCACAAATTTGAAGAAAAGTTGAAGACGTTCAAGGTTTACAAGCAATGTTTAATTGAGCAGATTTCGGGATTCAAGTAAAGCAACAAAAACAAGGAGCAGACTTTATAAGTCAAGAGTATTGTACAAGAGTGAAAATTATCAAGGATGAGAGTTCGAGAAGTTTATGATACCAAGACATACAAGTTGTGAAGAATCGAGCGGTAAAGTGCTTACACTATGGCCTTTGTACTTACGTTTTTATTTATCTTATTTGTATTTTATTTTTCTCTTGTCTATAAAAAAAAAAAATGATACAAAAAAAAAAAAAAAAAGACAAGAGAACATTTTTAGGTTTGTTAATAGTTTTTATTATTTTGTATTTATTTTATTTTTTTTTTATTTCTACAAAAAAAAAAAAAAAAAAAAAAATAAAAAATAAAATAAATTTGGGCTTTGTATAGTTGCTTTTAGTTTTGTATTCTTTCAATAAAGCCAATGGAAGAAGGAATATCTACAAAGAAGTTTCAAGCAATAAGGAATTAGAGAAAAAAATCATATTGTCAAGATTCTACGAAGTTCAAGAGTTATCATCAAGAGTTGAAGACCGAAGACGAAGATGAAGCCACCGATTGACATCAAGACGTTTCTATGGATAGCCGTGAGAGTGGTGCTAGCTGCACGCCGAACGGATAATTTTGAGGTAAGTAAGCATATTCCCACCTTCGTTAAGTGGTTGATTTCCTTCGTGAGAGATCGTCAAAAATGGGTTTTCAAAATGATAAAAAATGTGGGTTTTCAAAATACTGAGGGTTTTTACCTTCCTACCATTCAACGTGGTCTCGTGGATTCTTTCTTCATTCCTACCGACACATGTGTGACCCATAAAAAGTTGTTTATTATTGAGAGCAACTTCATAAAACCCTTTCTTGTGAGGCAGAGTTTGAGACTTTCGATCACTCCGAACCCGAATTTCTTTCGAGAAGGGATGGTTATTTCTCTCTCAACTTTTAAGAATGAGATTGTGTTCATTTATGTGTCTAACTTTATGACTAGTGTGGAGAATTTATATGTCTTCTTAGCGCTTGGATGCTATTATTACTGAGAACTAGTAAGTTGGAAAAATAGGTTTTGTGGGTATATCTCTAGTAAACCCCTCACGAGGCTATAACTCGTCCACTAGGGACACTTTAGGGGTTTAAAGGCTTGTTATTTATGCTAAAAGTGACCGTAGCCCTCATTTAATACGAGTTGTATGTATTTTAGTTTAATTTGATTTGCTCGAGGACTAGCAAAGCTCTAAGTGTGGGGAATCAAGGTGTGGTAAAACACCTAATTTTATATCTAGTATTTATGCTTTCTTTGCAGTTTTCTTGTGAATTATGTATCTTATATTTGCTTTTGAGTTTATTAGGTATTTTGGAGTCATTGTTACAAAACAAGTGAAAATAAGCCCAAGAGATCGCTCACGTATCTGATGATATTGGGAGCACATTGGAGGATAAGGACAACCACTTTCTTACAACAACACTTTTAGTGGCCTCGTGATCCAAGATATGGTGCCTGGAGTCATTCCTCGGGTCGATATAGAGCTTGGGTGTCTAAATCCAAACCAGCTTCCCTACACATAACCTAAAATCCAGAGAAATCACTTTTCTTATCATTAGTCAGTATCATACATCACCTCGAACCGAGAGGGAAGTTACGGTTCAGGGGCTCGAGAGTTGAGAATTGTTGCCGCCGATTAAGAGTAAGGAAGAAAAAGGGTTTCGGGTGGTTTGAAATGGAAGAGATCGAAGGGGTGATGAAGAATTTGAGGAGATGAATCTATTGCCGCTGTAATCAAAGTCAAGGAAATGGAGAAATTGGACGGTTGATTTCGTGACGGGTTCGTGGAATCAAGCCGGTGAAGTCGCTAGAACCGGTTGGAAGTGAAGCTCGAGAAGAAGAAGGAAGAAGGAGTCTGGACCAGAAAGGGGAAGAGATTTAGTTGTTGATGCCACGGATTCTCGTTGGGTGTTTGGGTTAATCACTGTGTCAAGTTGTGTACTGTTGTAACTCAAGAATCGGGTTCAAATGATGAGTCTTTGGCAAAGTTTCTTGACTTGAAATGAACAAAGGATGAACAAGGTTGCCGCCATTATTTTGGGTGTTGTGTGAAGTGCAATTGATGTGTGTTCTATGATCTCAGAACGATCCGAATAAATGGATTCAGAAATTGATTGTACGGAAGGAGAAAGAATTTGATCTCGACATCAACAAAAAAGTTAATCCATGAAGCAACAACAAAATGCACACAATGTGTTTGGTGTAATGGCCTAAATCAGAATGGAGATTGTTGCTGGTTCAGTGGAAATGTTACATTGGGTGGTGGCCATGAGAGATCAGACCAAGCTAAAAAGGAGTGTTTATGGTCATGTAGCAAAGAATAGACGAACCGAAAATCGCGAAAGAACAAGGCAAAAGCGGCTTGAGCTCGGGTCGGTTTAGGTTGGAGTCTCTGGGCATGAGATGGAAAGGCAACAGGTACTAATGATGCAAATGAAATGCAAATGATGATGGCTTGAGGCGATCATGTGATAGAATAGAACTTTGGCCTCAGATACGTATGGGTGCAGAGAACTATTTCTCGGTGGTGTTTGTTGCCTTGAAGGAGTGATTGCAAAGTACGGGTTAAGTTGCCGCATTTGAGTAGGTGTTAATTGAGAAAGGTGGAGCTACAACAGAGAATGCGAAATGGATGTTGTGATCAACCGATGTTTGATGTTGTGTTTGAAACGAGATCACGATTGCCAAAAGGTTGTAGTACCGATGGTTCGCAGCCAAGCATCTTATGACATTTAATGGGTTTGTTTTGCTGTAGCCGCAAGGTAATTCGAATCAATTGCATCGGCGAAGCAAAGAAGGTAATGGCTGCAATCGACCGACCGCAGTCAAGGCGTATTGCTGTCGCATACGGAGAAGGCAAGAATCGAGTTGTAGAGCAACTCAAGCCGATTTGGCGTGATTTGCAATTGGTACCTGCAATGATGAATGGCAAAAGTGGAATGAGTCTCAAGTCCGAGATTCAGTGGTAAAGCCGTAACCGTGGAGTCTGCTGGGATGATTGTATGGTGTTTGAGGAGTTTATGGCAAAAGAATTTATATTGGTTGTTCAAGATGGAATTTTACCGTGATAGGTTCACGCCGAGATATGGTTTTCGAGGCCGAAAGGGAATCGCACCTGATGTTATTGGTAATGAGTTTGAATTATAGCCGGGCAATGTCATGGAAGGCTTGGAGACTGGATGGACATGGCCTCGAAAGGGTTCACCGAACTAAGGCAACAATGATGTCGGGTGGTGCTAGGCCTGGTTGATGCAATGGATGACCGAGTGCGGCATCGCAGATTTGATAGTGCAATTCACCCGAACTACAGCGCCATCAAGTGGCAAAGAGCTGTGCAATGGTCATGACAAAATTTCAGCTGCAAAATGTGAAAGGTGTGTTAGTTATGTATGAAATAGCAAGGTGCAAGTGGTGTGAGCTATGGAGATGTTGCTGCTATAGAATTGGTGCGTAAAGTAAGGCGCTTCGGCGAAATGCGCGAAAAACGAGCAGACTGGTGCAATTTGGTACTAGCCCGGATGCGGATTTCGAACTTGAAGCATGAATCATAATATTTCGAATCGCGGGGGTATGAGTCAGATGCAAGAGTCGACTGGGTTTGATATATGAGCTACGAAGTCGCGCTTTTTGCACGTTCGCAAGAGACAAGGAATTGGTTTAGATGGTATTTTGTGATTGTTTGAATTGCAGAGATATGGAGATGAGCTGCTGGGAGTGTGCACTTGCTGGTGACAGCTCCGATGACAAAAGGTGGCTCGAGATGCATTTTCCTGCAATAAATTCCGGCGACGGTGACCGGATTCCTGGCGATGACGCCAAGAATCCTATGACCCTGCTTTGGACCCAAAATTTCCGAGACTTATTTTCACACGTGGGGCTTGGTGGACCACTTCTGGAGATGGGTTTCTTGAGAAGTCCTTAATTTGGAAAGAGTATCCTTTTGGAATGGGGAGAAACATATAAATAGAAAAGTCTTTCTCTAAACCTAGGATATCTCCATTAGGGAGGCTTCTACTTGTTTTTCTAGGGTTTCACATGATAGATTCTTCTAAACTCTTTGTGATGCTTTCCAAAACCCAAGTAGTTGATTTTTTATTATTGGTTGAAGATGTAGTTGGATTTTGCAACCAAGTTATGATTTTTATGAATTAGTTTTCTCAATATTATCGCTTGATTTCTACTGGTTATAATAATTGTATGATTGATGTATTCATGATATGATTGAATGTTTGTTTAGTTAAGTCTAGAATTGATTGAACTCACATCCATATCTATAGCTATTTTAGGTTTTCACGAGCGATAACCTTGAATACGAGTAGCATGATATGATTAGGGTTTGTAGTGATACATCCTTGTAGTCATATGTGAAATTGACCTTTGTCCGAATTGGCCGCGCGCAACGTGGGTGATAGTTGCATTGATTAGCCTATTTCTCAAACTTAATGCTCCTAGGAATTGAACTTAATTAGCGCAATATGTTAGGTTATTCTGTAGGTAGAATCTACAAATTAATGTGTATGTTGATGACTTATGAAATTTACTGAGTATTCTTGCAATAAGATATTCTATGGCTTTGATGATAGCTTTGTGATTAAATACGAATTCTATTCATATTCATAAACTTGTTTGCAATCAAGATGAAACCTTTACCCAATATTTCACATTCTTGAATTACGTGATTTATTTCTTTGTTTTGTTTTTACTTTATTTTAGTTACATAAAAATCGTAAAACCCCCAAAAAGTTATTATAAGAAATCAAACATATTGACAACCAAGACCTCTCTCGGGGAACGATCCTTTCTTGCCCTTGCTTCATTGTATATTTTGAGTAGTAAGAAAGTGTAATTTATATTTGACGCCTACGACAGCGATCAAAAACCTTCACACTCCAGATCTACCACCACCTCATCAACAACTATTGGGCTAGCTATACCTGTTGTGTGGTTCTCCAACTGTGGATTAAAACACCTGGACCAAGAATTAACAAAGATTGTGATAAAACTTTGCAGGTAACAGGAATCAAAACTCACAGGAAGATTGACGCCATTAAGGGGATGAGATATTATCGAAAAAGTCCGTCAGAAGCTAATGCTTATAATTGGGATTTTATTATACCAATGTTTATTTACCCAATTATAAAGACTAGGAATACTACATTCCTAAACTATGTAACACTTCACAATTCGAGCTGAAATAAACATCTCCTTTTCAAAAAAAAAAAGAAAAAGAAATAGAGTAGTCACGGTGTTCTACGCCACCGCGCATTTTAGGCTTTAGCACTCTCCACCCCACCACCATCAATAA
>JAJJWW010014311.1:0-18279 GCA_023531295.1 Papaver armeniacum | reverse complement strand
GCCTCGCGAAGGGTCGCGAGCTAAAATAAGCGACGATGAATAACGACAAGTAAAACATAAAGAAGGCGTGAAACCTGCGAGGGTTGAGGAGTGTCGCGAGAACGAATGTTTGTGCATTTGCGACACTTCGCGGGACATTCCCGAAAATAAAGGATAGCTTAGCTGTCATCCACTATGTATTACCCTATATAAAGGGCTAAGTGAATCTGTTGTGGGGGAGAGATCTGATTGGAATTGTTGAGCAAGTTATTAGGAGAGAGAAAGTTTAAGAGTGTTTTAACTTCTAAGTGTAATTCTGTTTTCCTGTATAAACATTTCACGGATTCAATCAATAAATATTCTTGATCTTACATCCTTCAATGGATTAATTAAGCAAAATTGAGTAAGGGTGTAGTGTGGGATTTTGACTACAACTTATAAATCCTAAGGCCCCTTGGATCATTACAGTGTGAGGCTTGGGTGGGAAATCACCCAGGCCGTAAATCCATCAGAGTGGTCTTTATATACAGCCTCCAGAGTCATCTGCTTCCTCGAAAGACATGTCTTCTTTCCAAGTGCTGGGAATATACAACGTAACAAACATATACAATAGTCATTTGGTTTACAAAAGAATATACAACGTAACAAACATCTCAGAAGTTAACCAACTATCGGACTCAACTCCTCAAAACTTATTGCGCATCTCGATCTATCTACGAAAGCGAAGTGGGAATGGGTGACACATCATCCCTAAAAGGGGTGCCGTGTAGTAATAACAACTTCTTTCAAGTAATCATTGGCCAGTGAAAACGTGGAATACAGTAAACCACAATGTATAACTTTTTTAAAGTAATTTAAAAGAACAACAAACATCCATGTATGAGACATGTGTTACCCGCACAATACTAAAGAATAATATTGAGGTGTATCACCCTAGCCGTGTAATATTGCGGTGTATCTCCCTAGCCATAGAATAGTGGATATAAAGGAAGAATAATATTGTGGTGTATCACCCTAGCCGTGTAATATTGCGGTGTATCGCCCTAGCCATAGAATACTGGATATATAAAGTTTGGGGCACACGTCTAACACTCAACATTCAAACAAACAATCATGTATATGGAACTAACTCATTCGTCAAAAAATGTATAATATTTGTGCTAACCACACTCAATAATAATATTGTGGTGTATTGCCCTAGCCATGTGCATAAAAGCTGAATTCATTTAAGTATAAAAGAAGGAGCAGTATTCTATATACCACGGATGGAAATCCTTATTTCCCATAGCAATTCATAATACAAACAAACATTACAAGTCCTTTCCAATCCATGGAAAGATTAAAAGAATCAACAGAACTTTCATAACCCAAAACTAAAAAATGTATGGAATGCAGAAACAGATAATGTACGAATTCGGTAAACATAAACCTTTGTAAAAGAAAACAAAAATGGTCACAAAAGAGTTAAATGTAAATTCCCACATATTTTGATGACAAGCCACGCCTACCTCGAGTTCCACGATCCATAGGTTCGTCCTTTGAATCAATCGTTGTTAATAAGAACTAAGCGGTTAATCAAACAAGAACTCTAAGAATCTAGCCAAAATGGCTCACACAAGAATCGTACACGTCTATCTAATGTTTAAGCCCATTTATGACTTTACACCTTTTCATTCTGTATCTTTAGTATAACTAAGGTTCACTAATTCAATTAGGATGGTTCTAAAGTTCATTACCTAACTCTTACGATATCTACAACTTTGTTGAAGAAGCCAAAAGGCTAATTCGAGACCACAAAGGTCCAATTCATCAACATGGGGTAGCTTGATCCTAAGCCCAAGTCCACTAAACAAGTCCATTAATCAAGGCCTAGTCTAATTGGTCAACTAGCGGTCACTAACTTGTCAGGCGCGGTCATGTCAACTAACGAGTCAACGTCTAAGTCGAGTCTATAGTCAAATTCCAAGGTCAAGTCAACAGGTCAACGAGTCATATTAGAATCGGTCAACTGAGTCATCTCAGGTCAAGACAGGTAACTCGGTGATCTAACAGATCCGACTCAGTCAGATTAACTAAGTCAGATAAACAAAACTGAATCAGGCTGAATAAGTTCAGTCAGACAGAACAAGGGTTCTTCTTACACAACTACAACTCTAACTCAAGTTCAACTTCAATCTATTCATTGTATCAATTCATTCATTCAAATTATAACTCAAAATTGAATTACAAAGATAACATAGCCTACCTGCAATAGCGATTACAAGCACAATCTCTCTACATCCTGCTACAATTCTAATTCACCTAGTCACAACAACGCCAGGTCTATAACCTTTGGTTATTCATACATACAATGCATCTCAACTTCTCCACAAGGCTATCCCAACTCCAACTACACAACCACCCATGCACCCGTGAACACCAACATTGGCAATTCCAAACTGATTCAAACTCAGTTCCATTACCAACTCCAACTCCATTGTCAAGTTCATACACCCTTAATCCATTCTTCTTATTCAGCCACAACCAACCCATTACACAAACAATACCACCAACACCATTTCCTTGCTCTCACTACCACCAACACAGATCCTTTCCATATCCACTAAATTCTGAGCTTCATACGCATCACCAATTCAAAAACATACCACAATCCCCTTCCCTGCACTCCATAATACCACAACAACAACATCATCTCCACAACAGCCTCTAACACCAATCTACTCAGAATAACATCACTGAGATATTACTCTAACACCAATCTTTTAACACAACAACCTCTAAACTATTACCCAACCACTAACATCAACACTACCACTACTTGTATTACCAGTTCTCAATCAAAGCAATATCTCAATTCCAGTTCATTCACAAACACATAAAAACAATCAATAAAATCTAATAGTTTTACTAAATTAACTCAAAACAATTACCTCAAAGTAATTCCCTTCAGCATGCAACTATCCCCATCACCACCACCCTACAGATGTACCCTAGAATTTCTTAATTCTATATCCAAGTTCACAAGATGCATTCAAATCTTCAATTCGACCAAACCCAGTCTTTAATAATCCACATAGAACCTTAATTCAACTTCTAAATCTCCTAATCTTCATCACCATCTTCTATTCTCAAAAGACTCCAATTCAATTCCTAATTCTCAACACCGAAATCCTAATTTCTTCGATTCACCTTCATATTAGCTTCAGTTCATCAATTCGATAAGAACCCCTCAATCATTACTTAATTCCATCCTCAACTTCTCCTAAATCTTTAACCAATTCCAAAATGCAGAAACCCTAACTTCTGATTCTCATCAATCCATCGTTTCTTGTTCATTCAAAGCTTAACCAACTTCAACATCGTCACCAACGATCAACTCTTATTGATTCCCTAGTTTACGATCTCAAATTCATATAATTTTCCCACAAAATCCAAGAAGTGGGAAGAGCAGGGGAAAAGGAAGAAGAAGAAGGAAAGAAGAAAGAAAAGAATGAATTTCTTCTCGATCGGTTTTGGAGATAAGGCGATCAAAATACTAAAGGAACTTGGGAAAAAGATAAGGGCAGCCAGGCGGTGATGATGAGAAATGATAATTTTACCCTTCGTACATATCACGAAGATATCTTCTTAAATGCGGTATCCAGAATGACACGTTCGTGTAGTCCAATTCGTATAACTTTTGAGACTTATCTAACGATACTAGTTTCATATCTAGATCTTTGTTAGATTAATTCCTATTAATTAACATTCGTGTCAAACTAATCGAGTCATTATCGACAATACGACTCTTGGTCATTTGCTAGACCATTCAAATAGCGTTAGTGAGCTTGAGGTCCCTTACGGCTATTGCTGTCCTCTTACCGCATTTGGGGCGCGATATTTGAGCTCGAATTCTAACAATTGTAACAACCAGAAGTTATCTATGTTAGTATAGGCTTGAAGCTAAGTAGGCTATGGGGTTTCTTGCATTGCCACCACAATGGTTTAAGTGCGTCAAAAGATAAGGACCGCGAAACACGTATCGGCGTATATGAAAGCTAGACATGCGCCCTATGCGCGAATATCTCAATTCCGCGTCTTGTGGGGCCCGACTAACATAATAGATGGGTGACAACTCGTTTCCCCCATGTCTTGTCGGGGGCTGCGCCTGTCGTAGAGGCATTAAATCTCGTGTAGAGGTGAGGGGGACTCTTCGTATCCGGGGGCTTGAGGGACTGGGGGATGACAAGGCATTGCTTTGTTTCTCGAGCGCGGCGCCTTTGTGCTTCTCCCCACACAAAGGGTGTGTCTTTCTTTACGAGAGGAAGAGAGCAGGTCATTAGCTGTGCTAAGCGGGCATGAAGCGTCGTATGCGATATCCGTCCTATGAAAGCCTGTAGCTCTTTTGTGCTTGCTGGTGGCGCCATCGTCGTGATCGCCTCAACTTTTCTTGGATCCACTCGAATTCCCCCATTGGTCACTACGAAACCAGGAACTTCCCTAATGTTACCCCAAAGACACACTCGAGAGGATTCATTTTGAGTTTAAACTTCCTGCATCTCTCAAAAGCCGTCTTCAGGTGGGAGGTACAAGGTAGTCAATATCGGTTGTACAGGCCGATATTAAAGGTTTTTATAGGATATCGGAAAAAATCTGTACGGTATTGAAAATATCGGCGATACGAAGGATAAACTATAAAAACGCGTGTATCGTCTGTGCGGACCGATATATGGGTTTCACTTGTACACTTGATAATATAGGTTTCACTTGTACCTGATATATCACTAATGTAATTTGTCTTTTGATTATAATTTCTTGAACTTTTAGTTCAGAAAGTAACTCCACTAATTTGGTAACTTCATATATGATTATGGTGGATGTAATTACTATAAATGTGATGTTGATGGGATAGGACATTCAATATTTGGTTTCGTTGTTGATAGTATAAGGCTCTAATCAACCGGCTCTTATTTTGTAAGGTTGATGTATGTTTACTACAATTATTATTTTTATTATGGTTATATCAAAATTTTTTTTTGATAAATAATAAATATTAAAAAATCTAATGATGTATAAAGCCTATAAAAGGATATTATCATTTGTATAGGTGTATAAGACCCGACCGATACGATACCGATACATGATATTAACTACCTTGGGGAGGTATGATCCTCGGCTTCTTGTGTCTTAACCACAATGTCATCAACGTACACTTCTACCGTTTAGTGCAGCAAGTCGTGGAATATGGAGGTCATAGCACGTTGATATGTGGCGCCAACATTCTTCAGACCGAACGACATTACCACATAGTAGAAGTTGCCGTATGGAGTTTAGAAGGCGGTCTTTTTTGTGTCCGAGGGGTCCATCTTTATTTGGTTGTATCCACTGAAGCCATCCATGAAAGAGTATCTCCCCTTCCCTCCTATCGCGTCTAGCGTCATATCGATGTTTGCTAGCGGGAAGTCGTCCTTTGGGCATGCTCGGTTCAGGTCTCTATAGTCCACACAACATCTGACTTTCCCATTCTAATTTGCCCGCGGGCACAATGTTAACTATCAAGTAGGAGTCTTGGATTGGTTTGATGAATTGGCCTTAAGCAGCGTTCCACCTCTTCTTTTGTGCGGGCGGTGGCTCTAGGGAATTCCTACTTCTCTGTTTCACGGGCTTGAACTCAAGGCGATACACCAAGATTATGAACCACAAGATTCTATCTAGACCCGACGTCTAAAATGCGTGTCGTGGCGAAGACATCCATGTAAACTTTAAGTAGCGCGATGTTGCTTCCCTCTTCTCTTTATCTAAACTCTCGCTTATCATGATGAGGCTTTTCGTCTTCTTGCGTTTCTATATTTACCTCTTCCATTAAGTCCATAATGAGATCTCCTGGTGTCCGCTCTTCGACGATCTTAACGGTAGTGTCTGGCATTTGGTCTCGCATGACTCCCTCGTCATCAATTATGTTGTAAGAAAGCTCGGACAAGCTTTATTCCGCACTTTCAGAAGGAGTTTCCGCTTCGCTCATTGATACATCGGCATAATATTGCACATTCACGGATGCTCCCTCAGTTAATTTCTATAAGCGGTATACGTGTCCTCTATCAGAAGCTTGGAGAAACGCTAAAAAACTAAATTTGCTCTTCTTGCTTCCTTTTTTTTAAATAGGAAATGCCATCCTGGATGGGCTAAATACAGACTTGACTGGCTCCGGTTTTTCTTCCTCTCCCCACTTAGGTAACTGGATGAGTTGTACCTTAGGCATAATCTATTTCTTTCGGCTCGTCATAGAAGATTGTGTCATCATGTATGCTTCTATGGTCGAAAAGGGTTGCTTGTGGCGAGAATCCGATACTTCTTACCTCCTATGTTAGTCTTCACGCATTGGTTGTGCGTTGTATGACGACCTTGTGATTGAGCAGCCATCCTCGCCCCAATAATACATGGAATGTGGTGTCATCTTCCAATACATAAAAGCGAAATAGGCGCTCGGATATGACCTACCTTCATGACCGGGTTGTGATCCCAATGGATGTATGAGCATGGCCTCGAACCCTTTTCACGGTGTGACTCGTATCACGATCGCGGACCGTTGCACGCCTAGAATGTCTAGTGTATGCATGGATATTAGATTCAGGGACGCGCCTCCATCGATGAAAGCTCTCTTTAGCAGTTGCTTGTTGATGTACGCCGTTAGGTATAAAGGTCTAAAGTTATCCACCAGGTAACAGATATCTTCATTGGTGAATACGATCGCCTCCTTGGGGAGGAGACCACAGGGCCTTCCCGCTTCTATAGCCTTGGATGCTTCTTTGATTTTATTTTCGCTGAAACCAAGCGAGTCGAAGAACTGTTGAGCCAATACCGCTTTAGCAAATTGGCTAGCCACGCTATCTGTGTTTGCAAATGCAGAGTTCTCCATTCGACTTCGCACGCCTCTTAACTTCATCGTCATCCCACGGCTTTCGGACATCTCGCTTGGATTATGGGAGAGCATCATGACTTGGTGTTGGATCGTTTTTGTATACGGATTATTTATCTCAATCTACTTTATTTCCAATTTTTTACGAAACATCCTCCGAAGGTTGAAGCAATCGATTGTGGGGTGTTGTATCCTTCGATGGAAGTGACAATACCTAGCGTCGTTTTTGTCGATGGTGCTAGGGTATATTTTTGTTGGGGGCGATTGAGTTTCCTTGTTCGCTATCCATTGTTCCAACAAACCCACGATTTGTTCTTTCTTTGCGAGGTAAGAGGCGGTGGAAGCGCTTGTGAACCCCAACCCTCTCGATCATTATTTGCGCGAGTATTTCAAACCACAGTTGATCTGATATTGGTGATTATGCCGATATAATGAGGCTGGGTTCCTCGATGCGATCGGCGATTCATGCGGATGCTTCTTCTAGCTCCTGAGCGTGGGAAAGCGAGAGTTGACTAAGCTTTTCTTAAAGGATGGAGTCATTCCTCGCACGCAAATTTCCACTAGCGCATCCTCCTTGACATCTTCATGGCAATCCGGGGTGAAAAGATAAAAATGCGCGATGTATTTTCCTATCTCCTCGCACAGGCGTTAGTTACACTTGCTCAAGTCTATAGTTGTGACTTTCCTTTTTCTTGAATAGAATTTTTACGAGGGAAGAGCGTGGACATGGTCGACCATGAGCTAATGCTTCCTGACTTTAGGTTCTCGTACCAAGTAAATGTTGTATCAGTTAGCGACTTTGGGAACTCTCTTAGACATAGTTTCCCGTCAGTTGCACGATAATTCATAGTAGACAAGAATCGACTAAGGTGTTCCCTTGCATTTCCTTGGCCATTGTAGACCTTAAATTTTGCTGAAGTGTAATCTTCCGAGTATTGATATTCTGTGATTTCGAAAGAGTAAGGGCTAGCCATGAAGTTGTAGTTATCTTGCTTCACGACCCTATAGTTCATCTCTAAGTACTTTGTCATCGCCTCTTTCTTCATAGCTACACGTTCTTCTTCCATTTCCTCCGCGTTCTCCATTGCTTCTTTAGCGTTCTTCTCGGAGCTGGATACTTTCATGAGATTTCTCAACTCTTGATCCCTGCGTATGTGGTCCTCTAGCTCCTTCTGCATCTCTTTGAGGGAAGGCTGGATGAGTGGCGCTTCCTCGATTTCCTACTGCTTGTCCTTTTCGCGCGTGCCATCTAATCTTCTCTCCTTTGTGATTGGATCTGACACTATCCCTACTCTCTCGCCTTCTGGTTTGAGTGGAGGGATGTTTGGACTCTTTGTCGCGCCTGAACTAGCGCCTTCTGGGTGTGTCATGGTGAGCTAGGCACCAGCCTTCGGTTGTGGTCGCCAAATGTTGAGGGGTATTTTTTTTTCATGTATCAACACTCAACTATTATACTTTATCCTAGTCCGAGACTTGATTTTAGTTGACCAAAAATCAAGATATAGTTTTGTGCAACTAACATTGAAAACAAGCTTGAATAGCGAAATTTGCGGGTTTGACCAAGCGGTGCTCTCTGATATTCCTTTTATTCTTCTTGAAGGCATCGGCGTCCTCATATGGTGAAAGGTTAAGGGTTGGTTGTTCATTTATTTATTATTCCACCTTATACACTTCTTTTTCCCATAACATAAGTTATCTTGATTCATTGTTGTAGTTTCCATTAAAAGAAGTTTGTTTTTGTTGAAATCACTGTAATTTTCTCGCGAAAGACAACTTTTCCGAAAGTTGTCTTAACATAAGCTGCGTCTGCTCTTCTATTTAGTTCTCGTGGCCATCATTCTACTTGTACTCGGGATAACTAAACTCATAAGGTGAACCAGATGTTGCTTTTTGGGCTACGTTTCTCGTTGTTTTCCATATTTCGACCCCCTCCCTGGTGAGGATGGTGGCTCAACCTCCACCGATATTCATTTTTTCCCCTTTTGTGAGAAAAATGAGTTTGCCCATCACGTGGATCATCAAATAAGTTAATTTGCCGGTATCCATTAAACTTGCTCTAATACCTCTTGTTAGTGGATAAAGAGTTTTTTTCTTCTTTTATGTCCATTAATCTTCTAAAACTCTAGTGTTTATTGGATTGTGATTTACTAAGGGTCACTCAAACACCCTTATTATGTAGATTTTAGAGACTTTGGAGGTTTTTCTTAAGAAAATAGGCATGAAAAAAATCACTCCTGAATAGGTGAGGTTTTTGGAGACTTTGAAAATTGGGTTATTTTCTCATGAGCATCAAATTCACATCAAAATCTTGTTTTTATTTATTTGAGAATGGTCAGTAGCCCCGAACAAGCTTTACATTCACTTCTACGCTCATTCTTTTTCATATGTGTGTGATAGTACTATGTCATGGCCAAGAAAAGAAAATATTGATAAAAAAAAATAAAGAAAAGGAAGAAAAGAAAACACAAATGGTTTGATAGGTGTACTAATTTTTTTGACAATCGATCACGTATTCTATTACGATTTATTAAGTAGTAGTTTTGTTAACGTTGTAACTTGCATAATAAAAAGTTGGTGGATATGTTGAATTTTTATTAGTATCATGCATTTTTTTGTCTCTACAGATCACAAAAACTCTCTAAAAATCCAAAAAATTTGTTCTATAAGACACAAACACTCTCGTAAAATCGTAAGAAATCTCTGTGGAGGGGTTAGTCAATTGGGATTATTAGAGACATTGAGAGACTTTTATGCAAGAGATTTGGGTGACTCTGTGTGAGTTTAGTGACTTTGAGAGACTCTACGAATGATTTTCGATGAATTATGGTGATTCATTGAGACAATGAAACATATATGAATTTACCTTTACCCATGGGACGAGACAATATATTTATTTATTTTACAAAATGAATATATGAATATTTCAATGAAAATGTATTAGTCCATGCATAGCTAACGAAATTGTAACCATTTTTTCCAATAAAATCAAAAGCTTAGAAAAGAATATAAGGGATTTGAATCTCTAGTAAGCTCATTAGGTTTTGGAAGACAACAATTTTTTATTTATTTTTTTTTTAACAAAAGAAAATTATTATTCATCATCAATAGAAAGGAGTTTACAAGAATTGGATGGGAGTCTCGCAACAAGCTGAGCTCCAATCCCTTTTTGAATAACAGCACCTAATCTATGGAAAAAAGGAACTCTCCAACTTTGACATTCGCATCATATTTGGCCATGTAATTACGTAATCTCTTAGAAAAATCTCTCACAATCCCAACTCCCTCTAAGGTGGTGAAAGCAAGAACACCAAAACCAAACCCCACAAATTTGAACACTTTTCGAGATATTTTAGCATTTTTATTGGCCACAACTTTAGCAATCGCTTGCCACAGGGAAAAGGCCGATACACCTTTACCTTGAGAGGAGAAACACCGTTCACGTCCAAACACATATTATGTCCATTAACCCAATTATAGACTAGTATATCGAGTGGGTCTCAAAGCGGAGCCATCCATCGGATGTTAGCCCTAAACTTACTTCCTTCTGGATGGGACTCTGCCGATAGCACATATCGGCAAAAGTGTCACGAATAAGGTCATGGCGAAATTTGAGACCAATCCCTTTAGTGCGATGTATGCGGCATGATCCCCATAAATATCCATCTCCCAACCACATGCAGAACATACATCACCCACCTCAAAAGGGGGATACCGAGTCTATAACGCACTAACCGAGCCCGAAACTACCTAGGTCCAATATGTTGGTTCAATCCATCAGTAGGGAGCAGACAACAAATAATCTTGAGCGTGCTTAGTCTTGTTGCATTGCGGTAAAAGCGTATCACGTGCAGACATAACAAAGTTAGTGGGGAGTTTCTTCATCACAGCATCAAAGTATTTAATCGCCTGGAAATTCATAGAAAGGGGGGCGATCTCATCAATGCTAAGCGGTGAGTCTACAATATCACATACTTGATTATATGCACTAAAGGCATGGCCAAGGCGGGGCTCGGAACATCCACATAGGAATTCCTCAAGATGTTGCGTTCTTTGAGAAAGCGTACGTGTACAAGATGCCATATAACAATATTGCATCGTGTCCTTCATGGTATAAACTCCCATCCCTCCGTGCTTGATAGGAAGGGTAACAATTATCTGCTGAAGCAATCCGAAACCAGGCCCACTAACCTATAAGAAGTTGCCGTAAGTATTCGAACAAGTTCTCATCATACAACGCGGTGAGCATCGAAACAAGTATTCGAAACGTGCGCATAGAAAGTAAAGTCTGGAGACTCCATTGCAGTTTCGTAAGAGTAATAGCTCACACTGCGGATCTTCAAGCTTCTTAATAGCTTCCATCAGACCCAAAGTCTTGTGCACCCTACTAACAACCAAGTCCTTGCAAAATTGTGGATCTGAACTGACCGGGCCTCCAAGTAACTTCACACCTTTTGGCTCTTGATCCCATCGGGAAATACCTCTGAGCTAAACCCACTAAGCGTCAACAACGAGGCCAATAAATCTCCGTCTTGGATATATTAAGGTGCAAACCAAGGGGAGGACCATGTTGTTGAATTATTTGTAGGGCTTTAGAGACCATCATAGTATCACCAATCAGCGTACCGTCGTCAAGATACCAGGCATGAAGCTCCAAAGTACATTGCTCAGCAATTTTGTGAACAAGGGGGTGGAGTGTTTGAGAGAATTTTTGTTTTAACGAAAAGAGGGAAGGAATTTAATTGTAGCTTATTTGGTTCTTGTTTTTAATATTTTGATATTTAATCCTTAAAGAAAAGAGAAAGAACAAAGTCTCTCAAAATATCACCTAGTTAAGAGAGATTTTAATTTAGCCGTTTATGGTATGTTCTGTAATAAAAGTCTCTACAAGTCTCTCAAAACCATAGTCATTGATTTTCAATTCCAAATCAATAATAAAAAATTCAGAAGATTTTTTAGAAAGTCACGATCCAATACTTGATGATTGTTTGAGATTTTGAAGAACTTTCTATTGACTAACAAGAGATTTTAGAAGTCTCTAAAATTCTTTCAATATCTCCACAAATCTCAATTGACTAACCCCATGTAAATTTCCGGACTCTAGAAATCGCTCATATAAAATTTTTAGGAAGTCTATTAAATTCTCATTTGACATCTCCATGTTAGATTCTCTAAGAACACCTCCAATGATGTTTGGTATGTAGCTTAGTTGGAGATAAACTTTTAACAGATTTTGTGCAGCAATGCAAAGATTTTTTCACAATTTGATGTATGGGCACCAACAATTTTTGATAATTAGCTCTGTTACTGTTTTGGTTGCTCATAAAAGAGCTTACTTTCATTTTCTACATCAGCCTAGACTTTTGTATCGTAAGGGCAATTCCTATGGAATGAACAAACTCGAGTTTGTTCATTTTGCTCCCACTATGGAATGAACAAACATGAAAAATGGATGTTCAAATTAATAAATACTGTTGATTTGAACATTGAGTCGGAACATCAGTACAGCGTGTCCGTTGTAAGATTATGATTTTTATTATTTATTTTATTAGTTAAATAATACGCGATCGATATAAATAAAACCATTAGTCTCTTATTAGTTTTATGTTATTGGAAATCACCCTAATGTCGGAAGGAATGTGTTTATTAGTTCATTTCTTGGGTTTGAGTCACTTAGGATAGAATTCTCAAAGTCCCCCAGCCATCACATATTTTCTCTCAAAAAACTGATTATTATGATTATGGTTTATTTTTTAACCTTGTGATTATTTATTTTCCTATTAATATTGTTAAATAATAATCTTTGTTGCACAGGACCAAAATCTTATTAGTTTATATAAATAAAACCATTAGTATAGGACCCAACTCTTATTAGTTTATGTTAATAAAATCAATAGTGGGGACCCTAAAATATATCTAATTTGATTTGTTCATTTTTTCTTCACCTTGTTTCACTATAATGGAGAATGCAATTTGTTCATCCAGCGTGGCTCAATTTTTTTTCCTTGATTTTTTTTTGTTAATTGCCATAGGAACTGCTCTAACATTGCTAAAGATGACTATCACTATAGCCTTATGGAAAACATTATAAAGGTCGTCATGTTTTTGGTCAGTATGACCAGCGGTGGAGCAAAATTTTACTAGGATTGCAAGAAAGCAAAATAATTAGTGAAGACATAAAATTGATGTAGAAAGTGCATAACTCTTGCTCTCCCTTGTTGGATAATCACTCTTATTTTCTTCTTCTTATTTATAACTATAATCTACATAGCTTGATAGCTTCGTTTGATTATTTTTACTTAGTCATCATCATCTTTGGTTTATTTTTTATTATTTATTTTGGTAGTTAGTTAAATTTTGTATGGCTCATTGACCTTGCCTTGTAGAATTTTGTGTGGTCTTAAAGGTTATAGACCTCCTAAAATCTTATTAGTTTACACTTGCATAAATAAATTTTTACCATTAGTGGGACCCAACTCTTATTAGTTTATGTTAATAAAATCAATATGACAAGCCTGGGAAAACAAAGCCTCATGACATTTCGCGTCTGTTTTGACACCCCTAATTGTTCATCTTTAAGGAGGCCATTGTTTCCTATCTTAATGGTTGTTTTCGCGACCCTCTTATCCCTTATACCTATATGGTTTATGGTTATAAGTGATTTCTTGAATTTGTTCATCCATCCCGCATGTTAATTATCTCCCAGATAGAACTGTAACTCTAATGTTAGAATACCCCCTTATTGCTAAAGATGACTATCATTCATTCATTCTTTTTAGCCTTCTTCATTTATCTCTTGTTGTTTTGTTAAGGTCTCTTATCAAATATCATGTATGACTTTCATCACCCCGCTTTAGGTGGCCCCAATCAAAATTTTACTACCTCTTTAATGATATAGATTTTCTTGCAAGAAAGCAAAACTCACGTTGAGCTTGTTGTAAAATTTATGCTTGAAAATTTAGGCGTGGAAGCCCTATGGGTAGGATGGCAAGTGACCCTTACTTCATATTGGATCCACCACTGGTCATGACAACAAAGTGAAGGTCGTAGTTTTATTTTTTTGTCAAGTCAAGATGAAGACGAGCATTTGATCAAATGTTACGTCGTTCGTTGAGAACGATGAAATTTGTAATGCCGGTGATAAGATCTTTGGAAAATAGTAAAGCGAGGGGATAACTTGTTCCTTTTTAGGGACTTCCAATGACAGGTGTCACTAAAGAGAAAGTAGATAGTGGTTCATGTAATTTGGTGACAATCAGCATTTAGCATAAGCCCAAGATGGGCATTTTTGTTTGATGCTCGGTTTTAATTCGACTTTGCTATAGTTAGGACAACAGGGGCTGGTCAAGTTTTGGGACATGATTTGGTATAATCTGAATGGTGAAGAGAAGAATGACTCTAGCATTGAGATTGATAGTGGGGTGGAGAAGGGAATTGATCAAATATTTAAATTGATTATCCCAGATTTAGCATTTTCGATTTTAATTTCAACAATGTACAAAAATTTCAATATAATCTTTTCTTCGGAAAAAAATAAATAAACAATGTACAAAAAGCAAGTAAAACATTCACAATTTTAATTAGGCAGAAAAGCTAAAGGTGGTGGACCAAGATTAGGGGGTTATTGTGTAAGATCATGTTCGAGTCACGACAACAAATAGAACATAAATAACTGCACACATAAATTTAAGTATGGAACACTGAGAAAACATCAACGTGGTCTAAACTCACATATAAATTAGCTTAATACTCCAATTAGGCCGTCACTGATCTTCACCCTTGAACCATCTGCCAATTTGCTCCAAACCAAGATGGATAGATCCCCAATTCTTGTCTAACGAGCAAGTCCATCACGCATAAATATATAACCAAGAAGAAAATAATGCGAGTCAATATGAAGAAATGCAGGGATAACAATTTTAGAAGTACAACAACAAGAGGAAAATTCTTACGGAAAATATTTGGTTTCTTTAGTGGTTCTATTCCAGTAGCATACTGGTAGAAGGATAAAATTGAACATCTTTCTTTCAAGAAGTATCTGCACAAAAGATTATTCAAGCAAACAACCAAAAAACGTCAAAAAAAAATGTTACGTTAATTGCACTAGACAAGGAAGAATTAAGACTAGGCTAGGCATCCCAAATGTGGTCTAGGCCCATGGTAGTGGCTCCTCTTCTACCTAAACCTATAATGCATTTAAGGATTTGTAGAAACCGAATGTTAGAGGCAAACCAGAATTTTAGCGACATTCTCTCACGCGTTTCTTAATTTCACAGAGACAACAAATCTTTGATCAAACTTAACGTCACGGCCTACAAGAAAGGCAAATAAGAGGCAATCAAAGACTAGTTATGAGTAATAAACCGCCAATCACCAAAACATAACATAATAACCCACCACATTTGGTTAAGCAGGCATGCCTAACTTCTTTAATTTGGGACACAATTTCTTTGCACTTGAGGGCGGTAAAGGCTCATCTTTCTCAAACACAATTGAAAATAAAGACAATTCCAATTCCAAAGGAAAGAAATGGTGAGAACATCGAAGCATAACACAATTTCAAACTATACAAGCACCTCATAGTATATTGGTTTTCTAATAGTTTCCATTGGTGTCTTGCTGCATTTATAAAAATCATATTCTCTATATTAAGCCAAACTTGCTGAAAAATGAAATAAAGAAAGCGATATCAATAATTATATCAACAAAGTGCAGGTGGGACAACATTCTAACGACTAGAACTTCAAACCTACCTCATTACCTCGTCTTTTGTTTTGTTAGTTAAAGAACACCATAGTTATCATTATCAAGCATCTGGAAAGCAAAAGGCTCAACTATTAAGGATATAGTTATAAGACTTGAAACTTGAAAGCTTTCAAAAGTGGAAAGATGTGATAGATAAAACATGCAAGATCAAAAAAATTGAAGTACAATTCCAATTTTATGTAGGCCAGTATCAAATTCTTTAGTTTTATCCACCGTCTCCAGGCTTGGTAATTGTTGTTCGGTGTGGATTCTTGTACCAATCCAACACTATATGCCAAAGCTTTATTAGGTGCAAAATAAACCCTGCAACAACCCTAACAATCATTAATTTAGATTTAAGAACAACATAAGGATAAATATAGCATTTTATTGAATTTATATAACTTGTAGTTATCGCGGTCGTTGGCCGAGATTCCATGAAATCCTTGTACGTGGGACTTTCAAGTTTTGCAAAGCGACACGAAAACATAGAGGCTATCATAACTTTGAATATCCTCATGAAAAGATTTCTCATCAAACCGGTATTTTCTAAAGTACTTGTTCATTTCTTTAAACTTCTATGAGATCCCTCCTTTTGGCTTCGTTCAATTGTTTCAACAAGTCGTTATTCATCTGGACTAACATACGGTGATTTTCTTCACCCACTTTCCATTCTTTTAGCTTCCTGATAGACTCGATAGATCTCAAATTGTTCATAGGCTAAAACAAAAACAAAAATTGTTTATAAGCAAAGAAACATAAAAGAAATTAAAATATAAGATTTCACAAACAAAAAATGAAAAACAGTAAAAATTTGTTGATAAGTGTCTCATGTCTTACGCATAGTATCAATTTCTTCCACGCTAATGTTGCTCCATCGTGTATCTAGTCATGCAAAAAGAGAAAGAATTCAAGGAATTTAAAAAAAATATATAGAGAATAACTAAAAGAAAATATTTGTTGATAGGAGTCTCATGCATGTCTTACCCAAACTCATAAACTCTTCATCGGTGAGAATGCTACTAGACATGAAAGAAGAAAGATCTCAAGAAAATGGAAATAAAAATACATCTGAAGACTAAAAGGATTAAAAAGAACAACATTGTTGGAATTTAGTCTCGTGACTTACCATACTGATCAGCGAGTTATTGGTCCTTGATTTCCTACGCTCACTGTGTTTAGAATTAAAACCTAAAAACAAAAAAAAGCCCAGAAGAGATTCAAGCCTAAAAAGAAAGAAATCAAAACGAAGTTTTAACATATGATGAGAGTCAACTTACTTGTCTCGGTAGTCCTCTTACGTTCGGTGCCATCTTGTCTACAGAAGACGTTTTCGTTCACTCTATCTGAACTTGTGATGTGAAAAGAGTCTCTTACTCTTCATCTTCTGAACAAAGGTTTAGACATTAATACATGTAGGCTGCAGTTTGTGACGGAACGGTTTCCTTAAGTGGGGACCCAAACCAGAGTCCACATGGACCACATCTAATTGTATTTCCTTCCTACTCAACTGTTACTTCCCATGAATAATTTAATGTATATTAGTATACTAGAACACGCCTGCCACGGTGCCTAGGGCCGATCCAAAAAAAAAACAAAACACCATTTTTGGTTAATAAATAATAGACTTCAACAATTAAAAAAAAAAAAAAAAATTTGTATAACGCTTAGTACTTTTTTTTTTTTTTTTTGATCAGATTTTTTTTTTTTTTGGTTAGAATTTTATTTTGGAGATAGATACCTCATTTTAGTGGTTACGTAACCAAATTAGTCGATGTACGAACCAAAATAGCAGCTGAAACATCATTTTAGTGGTTTCATAATCAAATTAGTGGGTGCATTAAGCAAAATAAATTTGTATAAATTATTATGGATCCTTTGTGGTGGCTCCATATTCGTTATAGTTTTTTTTAAATGATATTTCTAGGCATATACTACCTCTGTTTCAGAAAAAGAGATACCTTCACAATTTCAGTTTTGCGTAAAATAGGCCAAATTGTAAAGGTGGAAGCATCATTTTTCCTGACACGAAATGTAAGTTTCACTTTTCCTGACACGGGGTGAAAGTATCACATTCCCTGACATGGGGTGGAAATATCACTTTTCAAAAATTGTTTGCGTTTAGAAAGCTACAATAGAAGGAAAAGATGAAGGGTATTATAGTCAAAGTAAGGAAAAAAAAAGCCACACGGAATTTTTACTTGATAAAAGAATGTTTGTGAGGGGAATATTCTATCAAACTTAATTTTTATCCAATTGCACATTTGTCACTAGGTTTTCATTTTACAAAAAAATGGTGTAAAAGTGACTCCTTAGTTTGGGCCCTCGGTCGGTCGGCCCAATTATGCATTATTTTTTTAAGAAAATATAAAGAAATTAAAAAAAAAATATCACTTTTCTGAAACGAAGGGAGTACCTTTGTTTTATTAGTTGCAACGGAAAACTAGTTGATGCATAGACCAAAATATGTGGTGGTTTGCATAATGGCTACGTTATGCATTCAATTTTCGAAAATTGTGCCTAAAAGGACCTTCGAATTTTTCGCAAAAAAATCTAAATTTGATATTGTTGTTTGTACTCATTGTGTGCATCTCTTTAAAATCTATCCAACTGTGAACACGGAAATCAGGTATGGTCCGCGTGATCACAAACAATCTTAAATG
>JAJJWW010014310.1:0-14456 GCA_023531295.1 Papaver armeniacum | reverse complement strand
CGCCTCCTTGAAGGGGCAACCGAGGGGAGATGATAAGGGCGGCACCCTCCATTAGGGAGCGATAAGTGTCACAAGACGGCAATGTCATGGGGCTTTATATTCGCAAGAACATTTAAGCTGTCATATTATCGTAAAATGAAATATCCTGCAGAGGCAAAAATACTAAAGAAATGATAAGACAAGATCAATGGGTCATTACATGAAAGTGTAAGGACGTCCTGCGATCTTGTCGCAAGACGTCAATGTCATGGGATTTTATGTTCGCAAGAATATTTAGACCTGTCATATTGATGCAAAATGAGGGGTGGCAAAATAAGACCTTTAACTAGGAAGGCAAAATAAGACCACACAAAAACAATGATAAGACAAGATCAATGGGTCATTACATGAAAATGTAACGACGTCCTGCGATTTTGTCGCAATGATAAATTTCAAGCAAACAAGAAAATAACACAATTAAGAAGCAAACAAGCTTGCGAATACGATTATATTTCTTCATTTATTTATGAAGAATCAGCAACAGCAATTGCGAAATTAAGAAGTATCATTACTTAAAGATTATCGACTTGATTTATCTCATATAAAAATAAATAACAGAGGCAAGTATGGGAATGATTAGAATAAAAACTTGTTATTTATTTTCATATGATAGATTTACAGTAAGAGATTACAAAATGGAAGGTTAGAAGGATAAATGTACAAATATCACAAGAAGAGAAAGGAAAATGGAACAATCTAGCAACTTATTCTTCTTCATCGATTTTTATCGATTCTTCTTCTTCGCTTACATCACTATCGGAGACATCGAGCAAGGCATATTATCGGGAATTTCATCGAGAAGACAAGGATATGAAGAAAGAGGAATATTGTGATCATTGCAAATTTGTTCAATAGTTTGGTTGCGAAAAACGAACAAAGATCATTATTGAAATTCGCCACGGTAGTTTGTAGTTGCTTCTTCATCTTAGAATATTTATCATTGCGAAGAGAGAGTTTTTGCAAGTTGTGCTTTCTCGAGATTCAAGTTCCTTGATTCTAGTTTGAAACCTCTTCTCGAGTTCTGCGAACAAATGACAATGAGTTAGCGGATTAATAACATTTCGTAAAAAGAAGCGGGAAAAATAATGAAGAATAGTAAAACAACCTTCTCTCATCCCGGAATCATATCTTTAACCAAGGCATTATGCTCGGCATGAAGACGCGTTAACACCTAAGTTATTTACGGCATTATCTAGAACTTTCGCAGCCCAAGCGAATTCATCATCATTATTTATGACAAGAAGTGAGCGAATTTGATTTTCTCGCTCATTAAGTATGGCATTTTGGCGAAGGGATTCATCTCGTTCAATTTGGACTTCAAGAATAGTTTTTTGAAATTTTGCTAATGCTTGTGCACCTTGATTAGCAATGCGATCCTTATCATCTATGAGGCTGCTAATCTTTTTCCTTAGAATATTATTACTCTCTTGGGAGTCAAGATATAAACGTTTAAATCGGTTGGCTAAACCTAAACTAGATCTATGTTCAATTTCTAAAAGATGAAATTTGGAACGAAGTTCATTTAATGAGAGAGAATTAATCTTGTTTGAAGAACTACTTAAAGATTCATTGAGATGAGCGAGAAGAGCATCATCATCCATAGGTTCAGGGAATGAATGGAGAAGGATGGCTTCGTCAGAAAGATTATAAATGTCTGCGAAAATGATAAGTCAGGCAAAGAAAAATAAATGATAAAGTGGAAATGAAGAAAAGAGAAGGGTGTTATACCATAAAGTTGTTGATTAGCACTTTGAAGAGTAGATATTTTGTCCTTTTGGGAAGAAGACTCAACCTCCAACTGTTGAATTTTAGCATCCTTCTTGCGAGATGTCGCAACTTCAATTTCTAGTTCTTTGTTCTTCTCCTTAAGTTGAAGATTTTTCCTCTCAAGATTGTTGCGTCTTTTCTCGAGGTCTGAGGCAACAACAAAAGAAGCTCTCCCAGACTATAAAGGAAAGTAAAGAAATTGTTAAGATAAGGTTTATAATCGAAATCGCAAAGAGATAAAGAAATATGAACATACCAAAGCACTGAGTGCATTTAAGAGACTGGGAGTCATTGTTCGGAAACTCCGCGAAAAGAATCATTATCCTCTAACAGGGGGGCATCGCAGATATTAGCGAGAGCTTCGCATGTGGCAGATAAATGATCATCTCCCAATCCTTGCATAGAATCAGAGAACACACTAGACAATTGCGCCATAGCAAAAGCGACCGAATGATTCTCCTTTGCAAAAGAAGTATCATCCTCATTTTCATCTTCGTCAGAACTATCGCTGGTTTGGGAACTAGAACGAGAAGAGGGATGGACTTTTCGTTTTTTAGAAGATGGAGCAGAAGATTTATCCTTGCGAAGAGTGATTTTATTCTTGGCCTTAACTTTCGCAGCTTCGGGAATGTCAATTTCTTCAACAACCTTCGCACACGAATGAATATAAGAAACAGAGGCAACAATATTGTTAAAAATAACAAAAGAAAGTATTTCTTACTTCATCCGTGATTGATCGGAGTATCGCCAGAGTACTCGCCTTTGGACGTTTTCTATAACTCTTTTTTAATTTGGTAATCTGAAAATTTTACAAGCCTAATAAATATAAGAGGAAGGAAATATCGTAAAGCAAACCTGAAATAGGAAGTATACCTCTTTTGCCTTCTCGGGCCACTTAAATTCCCAAGGATGATAGTTTGCGAGATTCGCGGGAGTGTATGAGAACACGCAATATAAGGTCCGCTCAAAAATAGAGGAACAACCCACCACTTCTCATCTTTGGAGTACCGAGGAACATTATTTTTGCCCGAGTGCCAGTCAATATCTTGCATAAGCAGTTTATCATTGGAAATATTATCCTTTCTCTTCAATCGAGCACCCCAGCGAGATTTATCATTTCTCATATTTATTACTTCATAATTTTCGAAAAAAATTTCTACAGTATACTTCTCAGCGACTATTTCTAAACTTGCGAATCTAGGATCTTTGACGTCATCAGGATATAAAGATCCCTTGCCAGCGCCACGGTTGGCGAATTCAAGCATTAGACAGATGCAATCACCGCTTAGTTGATAAATAGCTCGCGAGAATTTCTCGTGAGCAAGAATTTCATTGAATAAAGGCATCTCGGGATTGTAGAGAGGAATGGGAAGGCCTGCGAGGATTTGACCTAGCGAGATTATAATTTTCTGATCATCACACTGATGATCAGAAAACAACTTTGCAGAAAGTATAGATGAAGATTCTTGATCAGGAATGGTTGATAGGATGAAACCCTTCTCTTGTAAATTCTTTTGAGCTTGATAAAAGGGGTTTATATATACGACCCGGTGAAGCCATTTTTAGAAGTATGGGAATGATTAGAGAATTGAAGATCAAGAGAAAGAAAGAAGGGAAGATTTACTGATGCGAAGCGCGGTGCGGAGGAAGAAAGTTGAAGAAAAGTTGCAGAGGGAAAATAAAAGAGAAGAAGAGAAGGGTGAGAAAACTATATATAGAGAGAAGAATCATCGAGAAAACAAATGCATTTAATGCGAGATGGGACGTGAATGGTCAAGAATAAACGGTTGAAAGAAACGTGTCAAGAAAAGAGTGGAAGAAGAAACATTTGTAATAAATTCCGTGTAAAAGTACGGGAGTGAAACAGATAAAGATGAACAATTGATGAACAATTGCGGCATCTCAAAATATTGGTTCTCATGACATTCTCTCCTTCGCAGAGAAGACATGAGAAGAGGCAAGATGTAGGATCAGAATATCGCAACTACAATACTTCGCGAGATTAATAAATGACGACATTGCGAGGGAGTCGCAGGGAAGTAAAATAAATGACGCAATGAATGACGACAGCCAGAACACGAAGAAGATATGAAAATATGGCGAAGTTTAAGAGTGTCGTGAGATTATATACTTGTACTCTTGCGATGTTTCGCAAGCCATTCCCGAAAATAAAGGACAGCTTAGCTGTCATCCATTGTATACTACCCTATTGTTTATGGGTAAAAATCGTTTCTGCCGATTTCGGTAAATTCGGTAGGTGAGTGAGAAACTGGTTCAAACCCTAAACAAATGTGCTGCACGTGAGCACTTTATAGATTCGAGAGATCAATGCATGCAAGTCCGGCCTAAACCAAGAAATGGCCGTTCAGGACTTGCTTCGGTCACAAAGTGGAGGAGAAGGGTTGATTTGGGGAGGGAAGCAAAGAAAGGTGTTGAGGAGAGTAGTATCTCGACTTGTATCGAAAGTGGAAGCTTAGGAAGCTTGCAAGAGATGAAAGCTTTTGGGAGAGCTTGCAAAGTTGCCTTTACGAGAGTGTAAGTGTAGTATATTTCTCTGACCGAGACTTGTTGTCACGGTGGAAATAGGTAAGACCTATTTATACAAGTCGAGTTTGAAACGTACCACGGCCTCATGAAGGAAGAGAGTAAAGGGTGAAATAATGGGAGGAGGTGGTAACCGCATGGTTTAATGGGCGAAAACGTTTTTCACCATTATTTCCTCTTTTATTTGACCGCTTTATTCCTTTTCACGCTTTCTTAATGTGAGCGTAGTGTACGTTTGCATCTTTGTGACCGCCAAACCAAAACCCTAAAGAAGCATCCCCTATTTTGTGTTGATGTCTCGAGTGTTGGTTGCATCTTGAGTGCAAGTGGCGCTGCTAGTGGCGCGTGTGGCATGTGCCAATGGCATGTGCGGAATGCCTTGGTGGTATTTTGCACGGTTTGCAAGTTGGGCTACCAGCGTGTGTGCTTGGCATGTGCCGATGGCATGTGCGGAATGCCTTGGTGGTAGGTTGCACGGTTTGCAAGTTAGGATACCGGCGTGTGTGTTTGGCATGTGCGGAATGCCTTGGTGGTAGGTTGCACGGTTTGCAAGTTAGGCTACCGGCGTGTGTGTTTGGCATGTGCCAATGGCATGCGTGGTCATTAGGGCCGTGACCTTGATAGGGAAACTAGCTAGCGAGCATGTTGGCATGTGCCAATGGCATGCGTGGCCGTTAGGCCGTGATTTTGCTAGGGCGGCTATGAGCATGTTGGCATGTTGGCATGCGTGGCCGTTAGGGCCGTGATTTTGCTAGGGAAGCGGCTAGCGAGCATGTTGGCATGTGCCAATGGCATGCGTGGCCGTTAGGGCCGTCATTTTGCTAGGAAATCTGCAATGAGCATGTTGGCATGTGCCAATGGCATGCATGGCCGTTAGGGCCGTGATTTCGCTAGGGAAACTAGCTAGCGAGCATGTTGGCATGTGCCAATGGCATGCGTGGCCGTTAGAGCCGTGACCTTGATAGGGAAATTAGCTAGCGAGCATGTTGGCATGTGCCAATGGCATGCGTGGCCGTTAGGGCCGTGGTTTTGCTAAGGAACCTAGCTAGCAAGCATGTTGGCATGTGCCAATGGCATGCATGGCCGTTGACCTAGTTGCATGTTTTGCAAGCCTAGGGCGCTATGTTTGGCGTGGGCCAAAGTCATAGCGACTTGGAAATATGGCTTGCGACACGTTTTGGCATGTGCCAATGGCACGTGCAGCCATGTTGACCTAGTTGCAAGTCTTGCAAACCTAGGGCGCTATGTTGGGCGTGGGCCAAAGTCATAGCGACTTGGAAATATGGCTTGCGACACGTTTTGGCATGTGCCAATGGCACGTGCAGCCATGTTGACCTAGTTGCAAGTCTTGCAAACCTAGGGCGCTATGTTGGGTGTGGGCCAAAGTCATAGCGACTTGGAAATATGGCTTGCGACACGTTTTGGCATGTGCCAATGGCACGTGCAGCCATGTTGACCTAGTTGCAAGTCTTGCAAACCTAGGGCGCTATGTTGGGCGTGGGCCAAAGTCATAGCGACTTGGAAATATGGCTTGCGACACGTTTTGGCATGTGCCAATGGCACGTGCAGCCATGTTGACCTAGTTGCAAGTCTTGCAAACCTAGGGCGCTATGTTGGGCGTGGGCCAAAGTCATAGCGGCTTGGAATTTGGCGTTGTTGCCATGGTGCGCAGGGTGCGGCTTGGTTTGGCATGGTTGCCATGGTGCGCAGTATGCGGCTTGGTTTGGCATTGTTGCCATGGTGCGCAGTATGCGGCTTGGTTTGGCATTGTTGCCATGGTGCGCAGTATGCGGCTTGGTTTGGCATTGTTGCCATGGTGCGCGATATGCGGCTTGGTTTAGCATTGTTGCCATGGTGCGCGATATGCGGCTTGTTTTAGCATGGTTGCCATGGTGCGCGATATGCGGCTTGGTTTAGCATTGTTGCCATGGTGCGCGATATGCGGCTTGTTTTAGCATGGTTGCCATGGTGCGCGTATGCGGCTTGTTTTGGCATTGTTGCCATGGTGCGCGATATGCGGCTTGGTTTGGCATTGTTGCCATGGTGCGCGATATGCGGCTTGTTTTGGCATTGTTGCCATGGTGCGCGATATGCGGCTTGGTTTTAGCATTGTTGCCATGGTGCGCGATATGCGGCTTGGTTTTAGCATTGTTGCCATGGTGCGCGATATGCGGCTTGGTTTGGCATTGTTGCCATGGTGCGCAGATATGCGGCTTGTTTTGGCATGGTTGCCATGGTGCGCGATATGCGGCTTGGTTTTGGAATTAGGGTTACGTGTTGAAAAAACCCTAATCGGTATTTTGAAAAAATACCCATATTAATTATTTACACCTGAGTTGAATGCTCTTATTTAATGTGTTGCGGGTAACACTAGGTCATGGGGTTTTACGATTTTACCCCTTGTCTAAAAACCACCATCAACATTAAGTCCCTTGCTTAGCTCGGAACGGGGGCTTTGTTGCGAGGTAAGCATAAGATGGTGACAAACTATTAACACAAGCAAACCGTAAAGAAAATTGAAAGGAGGCTCGTCGACCTTTTATAAATAGGATTTGGAATCCTTGCCTCGGTCGTTTTGCACAAGTCGGGAGGTGGCACAATTGGTGGGCCGATGCGGCTTAGGCGACGCAGGGAAGTTGGCGTGAGTTTGGAACCGAGTGGGCTAGGCGGTGGGGCCGGCGCAATTGGTGGGGCCGGTCCAACTTGGAAACCATGCTTGCGGCGTGACTTGGGCGGCATTTGAGAAGTCGCAATTGGTGGGGCCGGTCCAATCTTGGAAACCATGCTTGCAGGCGTGACTTGGGCGGCATTGGGAAGTCGCAATTGGTGGGGCCGGTCCAATCTTGGAAACCATGCTTGCAGGCGTGACTTGGGCGGCATTGGGAAGTCGCAATTGGTGGGGCCGGTCCAATCTTGGAAACCATGCTTGCGGGCGTGACTTGGGCGGCATTGGGAAGTCGCGATTGGTGGGGCGGTCCAATCTTGGAAACCATGCTTGCGGGCGTGACTTGGAGAATGGCGTGTCTTTGGCTAGCCGAGTGTGCTAGGCAGGTGAGACCGATGTAAACAAGGAGGGAGTTTCTTCCGATAGCAAAGTTTCCTTATCTTGCTTTCCTTCACGTGCGGCCTCAATTAGGGCATTATTCATGCTAAAATCTGGAAGCGTTATGTCTCTCATTGCTTCCTTTCCCTTTTGAGGTTCCGCATTCATATCCAAAAATAATAGCATCGTCTCCTCGTTTGAGAAAAGGGTTCTTCTTGTTGATTCCCCTTTTCCTTTGCTTTGCTGGTGCGTTTTCTTCTTCTTCCCCTTTTTTTGCCATCCTCTTTTTGTATGCGTGTAGACGGGATGGAATTTGATCATCTTTCCATTTCTTGCGGTGTATGATGGGATCTTCCGAGAGGCGGCCGTGCCTTTAACCTTTTGGGAAAGGACTTCAGAATCGGCGGAGATCGATCTTCTTCTCTTGAGGAGGTATCGGTCGGGGTTGAATCTTTGTTCCATGAAGCTAATGAAATTATTAAGGACCTCCCTCCCATCTATCCCCACGAAGAACAGGTGCATGTTCGGACCCCTTGGGTTCCGTGGACGCGGAGGAGAACGCCATGGTTCTCGATTTTGATGTGGATGAATCAACGGACTTTCTTGAAGCGTCAATGAGAAAACTTTCGAAAGAGCGTATGATAGGAGCGAGACAACCTTTGAAGTTGATGCCAAAGGTGTTATTGACGATACCGGAGGCGTCATGGTGGCGTATCTTTGGAATAGTTGTCGGGGAGGACACTGCTGCTTCTTTTGGGATGCTTCGGGATGGGATGTTAAGGTTGCCGCTGCTAAAGCCGCTGAGTGGAACCTTTGTTGCCCGAAGGATTGCTGGGAATCCCTTCGGGCAGGGATGTCGGCAGAGGGTGTACGCCCAGTTTTGCCTTGTTGTCGAGTGCCCATAAGCGTCCCAAAATCATGTCATGATCTAGTTCTTTGACGATGTGGAACTTGTTTGTGCGTTATAGCGTCTCCTATCTCGATCTCTAGGTTGATGTAGCCATGCGTGTTCAAAGCCTCTCCTCTCAAGCTCTTAATCACGGACGGGAAATAGGTAGCGTCTTGCTTTGTAAATCCATTGCCTTTAGTGTCTTGAAAGTGATGATGTTGTGGTCGGAGGTCGTGTCGATGAGCGTGTCGTCAAGTTCGGTACCTCTTAAACGGGACGTGGTCGGCGGTCCCAGATTCTCCACTTCGCTTGTTTGGGAAGCTTGGGCCCTTGGCGTGGATTCCGAGGGGAGAAAAAGACGTTTTTGGATACAACACGATTGAGAGGCTGCGAAAATATCTTAGCGCTGAACCTTGGAGAGATAGAGAATTTCGCATATATGTCGCATCATGGATTGTACAGTCTCGTGCACGGAGTCCCCAAGGAACCGCAGTTTCTTATTGGGAGTGGGTCTCGATGCACTCTTTCGTCTCCTAGTTGGAGTTCTCCTGCTTCTATCCTTTCCTTGAAAATATGCTTTAACTGTTGCAATCGCTAGTCGGGTGGTGAACGAACTGTGGTAATGGCGGTATTTGGGATTTGCCATCTCGGCCTCGGTTGGTGGACGTCTAGGCGGTGGCGGTCGATGACATCATCTTGAACCCAGGCTTCTAGGAGGTCAATCACCTCCTCGATGGGGAATGGGAAATCAAGGACATTTCCTTCGGTCCCACGATGATGCACAAGAGTTTTAGTGGCGATCTTCCGTTGCGAGGGCTCCCGTTGCGCCGGCGCTTCACGTTTTGGCTGGTGGCTCGTAGTTGCGGCTTTCCTTTTTCCCCTTTCGTTCACTATGTTTACGGAGGATGAGCCGGCATTAAATTATTTGCTGATGAGGCGCCTACTCCCGCGAGTTTCGCGTGCGTCTTCAGTTCGAGTTGGCCTAGTCCTTTCCGGTAATGCTTTGGTGCTTTGTTGTTGCGGATCGTCCGGCGGCCTCATGGAGTTCGGAGAATGTTTGGAAATGCAAGTTTTCTAGCAGGGGCGCGGTAGATCGGGACCATACCATTGATGCACGCGTTTACCAATTGTTGCTCGGTCACGTTTGGGTCGTGGGCGATCGAGTGCTTGAACCACGAACCTTTTGACGAAATCATTCGGATGTTCGTTATCCCACCGGTACATTCTCCCGAGGTCCGAAAAGGTAACTTGTTCGGACACGAAGAAATACTTCTGTAAAACGCGGTGACCATGCTACTCCGGTTGGGAATCTTTGTTCAGTGGGATGTTGTTGTACCATGTATACGCCCTTCCGGTAAGTGATTTTGAAAATTCCCTTAAACGAAGAACGTGATTATATTCATGTTCACCCAGGGATTCCAGGAAACGAGAAACATGTTCGCGTGCATTCCGGTACCATCATACGGGGTAAATTGAGGGGAAGAGTACCCCCTTGGGAGAGGGATTCTCTATATTTCGGACGGGTAAGGGGGTTGGTGATGATGTACATCGAACTCATCATGCTTGATTCGGTCATGTAGGAGTTGTTCCAAATCCTCTCTCGTGACGAAATTTGGTGGTTGATTTCTCTCCAACGGTACTCTAGTGCGAGTTTCTTCATCCGTGGAGGCGTGCCTGCCGAGGTGCCGGCGTCGGGGTTGTTGGAGATGTTTCTAGGCGTCTGCGGAGGATGCGACTCACGGGGTGGTCGCTCTGTCGGGGTTTTGAGAAAGGTGAGCACCTCCTTTTGTGTTGAAACCATGTCCTGCAGGGCTCGCGGCGTCTCTGTCGTTCCATCAAATCGGCGATGGTGACGTAAGGGCGACTTCCTCTAGTCCCTCCGGTCTCTCGTCCGTCGGCGGGGTAATTGGAGCCTTAGTTGTCGGAGGCGCCATCTTTGGAAGAAGCATTCGGGGTCGCGGTGGCGGCCTAGCCACAATGACTGGGGGCGTGACACACAAGTGATATTCTCGTTGCCGTGATTAGAGGTTGTGCGGAGACGCTAGAGGAGGCGGCGGCTCAGCCCCAGTGATAGGCGGTGTTACACTTGAAGGAGTGCATTCGATGTTCTTGTTGTCACCGGTGAAGTAACAATGTTATGGGGAGACGCCAACATCGGGAATGCGTTTTGCGTTGATGTTCTCTGCAGCCGCTCCGGATCCGAGTTCCACCATGTTGGGATTTGACGTTCGGAAACGAAATCGGGAGTTGGAGTTGATATTGTAACCGAAAGATCAATCCTCATTTGTGGTCGCCAATTGTTTATGGGTAAAAATCGTTTCTGCCGATTTCGGTAAATTCGGTAGGTGAGTGAGAAACTGGTTCAAACCATAAACAAATGTGCTTTGCGTGAGCACTTTATAGATTCGAGAGATCAATGCGCATAAGTCCGGCCTAAACCAAGAAATGGCCGTTCCCGGACTTGCTTCGGTCACAAAGTGGAGGAGAAGGGTTGATTTGGGAGGGAAGCAAAGAAAGGTGTTGAGGAGAGTAGTATCTCGACTTGTATCGGAAAGTGGAAGCTTAGGAAGCTTGCAAGAGATGAAAGCTTTTGGGAGAGCTTGCAAAGTTGCCTTTACGAGTGTAAGTGTAGTATATTTCTCTGACCGAGACTTGTTGTCGGTGGAAATAGGTAAGACCTATTTATACAAGTCGAGTTTGAAACGTACCCTGGCCTCATGAAGGAAGAGAGTAAAGGGTGAAATAATGGGAGAAGGTGGTAACCGCATGGTTTAATGGGCGAAAACGTTTTCACCATTATTTCCTCTTTTATTTGACCGCTTTATTCCTTTTCACGCTTTCTTAATGTGAGCGTAGTGTACGCGTATGCATCTTTAGGACCGCCAAACCAAAACCCTAAAGAAGCATCCCCGGTTTGTGTTGATGTCTCGAGTGTTGGTTGCATCTTGAGTGCAAGTGGCGCCGCTAGTGGCGCGTGTGGCATGTGCCAATGGCATGTGCGGAATGCCTTGGTGGTAGTTTGCACGGTTTGCAAGTTGGGCTACCGGCGTGTGTGTGCTTGGCATGTGCCGATGGCATGTGCGGAATGCCTTGGTGGTAGGTTGCACGGTTTGCAAGTTAGGATACCCGGCGTGTGTGTTTGGCATGTGCCAGCAGCATGTGCGGAATGCCTTGGTGGTAGGTTGCACGGTTTGCAAGTTAGGCTACCAGCGTGTGTGTTTGGCATGTGCCAATGGCATGCGTGGTCATTAGGGCCGTGACCTTGATAGGGAAACTAGCTAGCGAGCATGTTGGCATGTGCCAATGGCATGCGTGGCCGTTAGGGCCGTGATTTTGCTAGGGAAGCTGGCTATGAGCATGTTGGCATGTGCCAATGGCATGCGTGGCCGTTAAGGGCCGTGATTTTGCTAGGGAAACTGGCTAGCGAGCATGTTGGCATGTGCCAATGGCATGCGTGGCCGTTAGGGCCGTGATTTTGCTAGGGAAACTGGCTAGCGAGCATGTTGGCATGTGCCAATGGCATGCATGGCCGTTAGGGCCGTGATTTCGCTAGGGAAACTAGCTAGCGAGCATGTTGGCATGTGCCAATGGCATGCGTGGCCGTTAGAGCCGTGACCTTGATAGGGAAATTAGCTAGCGAGCATGTTGGCATGTGCCAATGGCATGCGTGGCCGTTAGGGCCGTGGTTTTGCTAGGGAAACTAGCTAGCGAGCATGTTGGCATGTGCCAATGGCATGCATGGCCGTTGACCTAGTTGCATGTTTTGCAAGCCTAGGGCGCTATGTTTGGCGTGGGCCAAAGTCATAGCGACTTGGAAATATGGCTTGCGACACGTTTTGGCATGTGCCAATGGCACGTGCAGCCATGTTGACCTAGTTGCAAGTCTTGCAAACCTAGGGCGCTATGTTGGGCGTGGGCCAAAGTCATAGCGACTTGGAAATATGGCTTGCGACACGTTTTGGCATGTGCCAATGGCACGTGCAGCCATGTTGACCTAGTTGCAAGTCTTGCAAACCTAGGGCGCTATGTTGGGCGTGGGCCAAAGTCATAGCGACTTGGAAATATGGCTTGCGACACGTTTTGGCATGTGCCAATGGCACGTGCAGCCATGTTGACCTAGTTGCAAGTCTTGCAAACCTAGGGCGCTATGTTGGCGTGGGCCAAAGTCATAGCGACTTGGAAATATGGCTTGCGACACGTTTTGGCATGTGCCAATGGCACGTGCAGCCATGTTGACCTAGTTGCAAGTCTTGCTTGCAAACCTAGGGCGCTATGTTGGGCGTGGGCCAAAGTCATAGCGACTTGGAAATATGGCTTGCGACACGTTTTGGCATGTGCCAATGGCACGTGCAGCCATGTTGACCTAGTTGCAAGTCTTGCAAACCTAGGGTGCTATGTTGGGCGTGGGCCAAAGTCATAGCGACTTGGAAATATGGCTTGCGACACGTTTTGGCATGTGCCAATGGCACGTGCAGCCATGTTGACCTAGTTGCAAGTCTTGCAAACCTAGGGCGCTATGTTGGGCGTGGGCCAAATAGCGACTTGGAAATAGGCGGCTTGGAATTTGGCGTTGTTGCCATGGTGCAAGTCTTGCAAACCTAGGTTTTGTGGGCCAAAGTCATTTGGTTTGGCATGGTTGCCATGGTGCGCGGTATGCGGCTTGGTTTGGCATTGTTGCCATGGTGCGCAATATGCGGCTTGGTTTAGCATTGTTACCATGGTGCGCGATATGCGGCTTGGTTTGGCATTGTTGCCATGGTGCGCGATATGCGGCTTGGTTTGGCATTGTTGCCATGGTGCGCGATATGCGGCTTGTTTTAGCATGGTTGCCATGGTGCGCCATGATATGCGGCTTGTTTTGGCATTGTTGCCATGGTGCGCAGGTATGCGGCTTGTTTTGGCATGGTTGCCATGGTGCGCGATATGCGGCTTGTTTTGGCATTGTTGCCATGGTGCGCGATATGCGGCTTGGTTTGGCATTGTTGCCATGGTGCGCAAAATATGCGGCTTGTTTTGGCATTGTTGCCATGGTGCGCGATATGCGGCTTGGTTTTAGCATTGTTGCCATGGTGCGCCATGATATGCGGCTTGGTTTTAGCATTGTTGCCATGGTGCGCGATATGCGGCTTGGTTTGGCATTGTTGCCATGGTGCGCGATATGCGGCTTGTTTTGGCATGGTTGCCATGGTGCGCGATATGCGGCTTGGTTTTGGAATTAGGGTTACGTGTTGAAAAAACCTAATCGGTATTTTGAAAAAATACCCCTATTAATTATTTACACCTGAGTTGAATGCTCTTATTTAATGTGTTGCGGGTAACACTAGGTCATGGGGTTTTACGATTTTACCCCTTGTCTAAAAACCACCATCAACACCTATATAAAGGGTTGAGTAAGTCTGTTGAAGAGAGAGTTCTTTTTGAATTGTTAAGCAAGTCTTTAGGAGAGAGAAAATTTTAGAGTGATTGTAATTCTATTACTAATTTCCATTTAATATTGTAAAGATTCAAGTATTCATTCAATAGAAATCATAATCATTCATCTTAAAATGACTTAATTGTGTATATTCTAGTGAGGGGTGTAGTGTAGGATTTCATGCAACTACATGGCCGAACAACTTGTGAACAAGAGGAGCTTTTATGAGCAATTGGTTGGTGTAGGCGAGGGGTTTGATGATATGCATGCTCAAGTATTGGGGCCCGAGCAACAGATGAACTTTCTTCCTTCTGAATATTGGATGAGAATGCCGCTTTGTGGGCATCTAGTGGCAGATACATTTAAATGTGTTGTTCATTATTTTACCTCCACCGTAGAAGTAACATTTACCCCAAAGTAGCAAAAATGCGAAGGATCCCTTAAGAAGAGAAGAGTTATTTTGGCGTTCGTGAACGGTAATCATTTCGTTATTCTAAAACTCAAAGAAAATTGTTCATTGCCACCTATCTGTGGGATGATTAAAAACAAGGGTCTAGATCCCAATATCTGGAAGGGATGGATGGCATCGTATGAGGAGAATCACCAATTTTGGGATGCGTTGGCCTTATCAAAAAAACCGCTCCAAGAGGAGAAGATGCAACCCATTACGTGTGGAGGATTTCTTTTGACCCCATGCCGGAAATGCAGAAAAAGCTTCCACAGAAATCAGTGACCTTTCCGGCATTGAAATTAACATCATT